>CM077628.1:16945211-17031648 GCA_039566895.2 Turritopsis rubra | reverse complement strand
AAAGAAATATGACTGTGGCCATCATGGAATAGGTAGATGTTATCAATGAAAAGTAAAAAGGAAAGATATTAAGCTATTAAGATCCTCTCCTCCACTAAAAACAAAACAAAAAACACACTTAAAAATATATAGCAATATAAAAACATAGGTTAAACAACGAAATGGAATAGCTAAAAAAATGGGATCTGTGAAGTATAGTATAAAAACCTATAATTTAGGCTGGCGGTGTGGGTTGTATGTAGGGAAAGGGTTAGGGTTCAATCATCGTATGAGAGTAGGGGAGAGAGCTTTAACTTTCTTGAAAACAGCCACAAAAATTCGCTTGAAAAATAAACAACGACAATAACACAGCAGCAATAATATCTCAGCGTAACACAAAACCCTTTACTGCTTCACATGCAACAAAAAAACATCAGAAATAACGATGTAGCTCTTCCACATAATATGTTGATGTTTCCCACATGGTCGAAATGATTGCAACGACGCAACCATTTTTAATCACAATATGTAAATACCACTTCGTTAACAATCCTCCAATTCAATTCAGTCTCTTCGCTTTCCAGCACACCATTACTACCAAAAATAACGACATTATCTTCGTGTTTTCATTCACTTTTTTATGTATATACTTCCACTCGTTAATTCCATCATTACAAAACGATCAATTCCAAGAAAAAGAAATAAATTAAAAACCATTTGCTACCATTTGACGACTTCTTCTGTGCAAAACCATTTTTAATAACTGTAAAAGTAAGATGTTCTTCACTTTCCAGTACACGTTTCTACTACTATTTCTTTCTTCCACTCGTTAATACGTTTAATAATAATAATACAATCCTTCGCTTGATTTCTTCGTTCGTCTCGCGAATCAATCTTTACGAAAACAAAATCAGACTTGTTTACGTTTTAAAAACCCTCGTTTCTTTTCTGCATCATCATCATACGACTGGTAGTAACTTTACTAATACTTTCCCAACAAACAACAATATTATTCCTCCCTTTTTGAAATAAAAACAAACAACAAAAAACAAAAACAGTTCTTCGCTCTTCTTGTTCAAACAAAAATGATCGTTGAGAATATTTCAAACGAAAAACCATTGCATTGCATCTTCCTCCGTGGAGACCTTTTGTTGTCTTAATTACCCTACAACACCCTTCGACATGAAAAAACCCGTAAGATGGAGTTGGACCATTACTAATACGCAAATGAAAATACCGAAAAAAAGCTTCTCGCAGCAGCGTGGTTTTACGCGCTCCTCGTGAGAAAATGACCGTGAAATTTTTCTAAATGTATCACTCTCTAAAATAAAAGTGGTATGCACACTCGCTATTAGTATATAAGATATTTCTCACCTAATTGATACTTTTGCCTATTAATTATTGTTACTGGCTTTATATATGTCATTTTGGAATCCGCAGCGTGAATTTAAGCCATGGTTCTTATCTTGATCGTATAGTGGAAAAGTTTTGGCACATGATATTTATTTATCAGTGCTATTTTACATTCTGCAACCATTTGTTCTGTTTCTGATGATCATGTACTTGCTTCTGTTATATACGATTTCTTTCTTTTAATATTAGAAAATTTAGTGGAAATAAAAATAATAAACGAAGAAGAATAAATTTCCCAATCATGGTTTTAAATCATGGTACAAGCGATTGGGAGAATTCATTTAATGAATATATTAAAATAATATATTATTGCCTTATTTATGTTGAAACTTTAGAGCGAGATGGTGTGGTTTCAATGATGATTGACTATCCCTGTCCTCTACCCCTACCCACACCACTTACTATACTTACTATGTTTTTACACGGGATACTAGTCTATATACTAATAGCGAGTGTGCATACCACTTTTATTTTAGAGAGTGATACATTTAGAAAAATTTCACGGTCATTTTTTCACGAGGGGCGCGTAAAACCACGCTGCTGCGAGAAGCGTTTTTTTCAGTATTAGTATATTAGTAGTAGCAAAGGACGCGACGTGAATTTTTTGGCACGGGTAACATTGCATTGCATCCCCAATGGAACGCGACGTTTAGGGACAAATATCTCGAGAACCGATGGGGATAACTGACGTTTTTGGAGTCCGCAATATTGGGCGATGGGGTGACCAAAAAAAAAATTGGTTCTAATACTTTTTTGGGGACGGGTGTGACGTCATCAGAATCTTTGATCGACGATATCTCAGTAACGGCACGTCGTACACAGACGATCCCATACATTTTTTTGATCAGCATTTCGAGCTCTATAGCGTGGTACTACTTATCCTTTTGGATTGTGTGATTTTATTTTGGGTCACCCCTATATTGATAGAAAAATCACGGGATGGCGGTAACTCATGGGGAAAATGAACATGTAAAAAATTTTTACCCGGGATACTAGTCTATATACTAATAGCGAGTCGAGATATAGGCGATATTAGTATTATAGGAGCAGCGCGACGTCAGTGGGCACATTGCATTGCACCCTAAATAGAACGCGATATTTAAGGGCAAATATCTCGAGAACCAATGGGAATAACTGACGTCACTTTGGGTGTGCGATATTGGCGATGGGGTGTCGAAAGATTTGGGTCTTAAATTTTTTGGGGACGGGTGTGACATTATCATAATCTTTGATCGACTATATCTCAGTAACGGTTAGTCGTACACAGGCGATCCCATACATTTTTTTGATCAGGTTTTCGAGCTCTACAACTTAGTGATACCTATTCTTTTGAATTGTGTGATTTTATTTTTTGTCACCGCCATATTGTAAGAGAGAGGGTAAGCACGGGGGTTGGAGTCAGTAGCTCATGCGGAAAGTGAAGCGGTAAAATGTTTTTACCCGGGATACTAGTCTTCTTATACTAATACGCAATCTTGCTTTTTTCTTACCTAACTTTGAAAGAAAGAACTTTCGGAAAATTTTCTCGGGAAGTTCGTCAATAGATATTTGTTTATGTTTTTTCCGTATTAGTATAAGGCACTCCGGTTTAGTGCTTATAATTGTTTTATGATATGAAATACGTTCGGAAAGACATGATTTAGCATCTCAGGCGGAGACTTCGAATTACAATCGAACGTAGCAGCTATTGACAACGAATGATAAATAGTCGTTTGAAGAAAAAAGAAGCGTTTGTTTACATTTTTTAAGACAAAGTAATAATAAGAAACATGCATAAAAAAAACAAGTTTTTATTACGAAGAATAGTTTTTACACATTTACGACTTATGTTGTGTAATGTTGAAGGTTGAAGACGTATAAAACGGTATTTTATCCTATCTCGGTTTGTTTTTTTAGATTTCCAAAGAAAAAAAAGAAAATTTAGTAAAAACTGTGTTGAGCATGGTATTTTTTAGTACAATGTTAGAAAGAAGAAAGTCAAGAAGGAATAAAAGATTAGAGATTTAATTAATCTGTTGGTTTCGGCCGTGAGTAAAATTAGTTAATACCGATGGCGTTTTTCTAATTGGAGATCTCTCTGTTCCTGGAATTTATAAAGAAAGAACTTTGAAGAAACTTCAGCTTTGAAGAAAGAAACATTATTTGGAGGTATGATTCTTTTTAGGATTTAGTTAATACCTTATATCGTATATATGTAAACCGTATACACTCCAAAAGTTAATTTTGCGTGGGTAGTTTAGTGTGTGAGTGAGATATTTCACAATTTGTGAATAATTTTTCTGAGATTTAGCATTGATAATTATGAATATGTTTACCACAAAGACTGAAAGAGTTTTTGGTTGACAATAAAGTTAGAAAGTGGAAAGAATTAAGAATTGGTTAGGATTCAGAAGTCGTAAAAATACAGCCTTTTATTTAAATTTTCTTATTTTCTTAATTTTTTTTGTAGCAAGTTGTTTGAGGGACTTGGAACTATGACGTCATTATCATGACGTTAAAATATATTGCCGACTACATGTCGGTCACAATTGAATTTGTGTGCAATTTTTCGCTGGGCTTAATATATATGACATTATACTGTTGCCGTTTTGGGCCCATATTGGCTTTGAGTTATGGCTCAAATTGATTTCTTCAGTAAAACTTTACATTAAATATGATTCGACGTAAACATGTAATAACATTTTTAACAAACAAACTTCTTCCGTGTTCTGTGAATTCTATTTTTGGCGACAAATAAAGGAGAAATCAATAGTTTTACCTCAATACACCGCGTTATCAATGCTTGGTAAAAATGTATGGCGGGTAAAAAAATCATGAAAGATTTTAGGGCGGCGTTTTGGACTGCGTTTTTGTATTTCATAGAGTTATTATCAAATGGTTAGTATAGCGTGTAAAAACATCTTATTGGGAAAGATGTAAAAAATTTTTACACGGTATACTAGTCTATATACTAATAGCGAGTTGTGCATCCACTTTTTAGTTTGGTCAGTGTGAATAAAAGGACTGGGAACGAAATGTTCGTATGGACTGTGATATAGCGACATTTTAGGTCGTGCGTAACTGAGTTGTCGAGATACAGGCGATATTAGTATTATAGGAGTAGCGCGACGTCAGTGGGTACATTGCATTGCACCCTAAATAGAATGCGATTTTTAGGGTTAAATATCTCGAGAACCAATAGGAATAACTGACGTCACTTTGGGCGCGCGATATTAGCGATGGAGTGACGAAAGATTTGGGTCTAAAACTTTTTGGGGACGGGTGTGACGTCATCAGAATTTTTGATCGGCGATATCTCCGTAACGGCACGTCGTACACAGGCGATCCCATACATTTTCTTGATCAGCTTTATGAGCTTTACAATTAAGTGATACTTATTCTTTGCAATTCTGTGATTTTATTTTTCGTCACACTTATATTTTGAAAGAGAGCAACCACGGGGGTTGGGAGTAGTAAGTCATGGGGGAAATGAACCTGTAAAATGTTTTTACACGCCTTTACTTTACTTTACTTTACTTTACTTTACTTTACTTTACTTTACTTTACTTTACTTTACTTTACTTTACTTTACTTTACTTTACTTTACTTTACTTTACTTTACTTTACTTTACTTTACTTTACTTTACTTTACTTTACTTTACTTTACTTTACTTTACTTCACTTTACTTTACTTTACGCCTTTATTTTACTTTATTGATAGAAAAATCACGGGATGGTGGTAATTCATGTTGAAAAGGAACCGGTAAAATGTTTTTACCCGGGATACTAGTCTATATACTAATAGCAAGTTGTGCATCCACTTTTTAGTTCGGTCAGTGTGAATAAAAGGACTGGGAACGAAATGTTCGCATGGACTGTGATATAGTGACATTTTAGGTCGTGCGTAACTGAGTTGTCGAGATATAGGCGATAGTAATAGCGCGACGTCAAATGGCACATTGCATTGCACCCTAAATAGAACGCGATATTTAGGGGCAAATATCTCGAGAACCAATAGGAATAACTGACGTCACTTTGAGCGCGCGATATTGGCGGTGGGGTGTCGAAAAATTTGGGTCGAGAACTTTTTGGGGACGGGTGTGACGTCATTAGAATCTTTGATCGACTATATCTCCGTAACGGTAAGTCGTACACAGGCGATCCCATACATTTTCTTGATCAACTTTCGAGCTCTTCAACTTAGTGATACTTACTCTTAACAATTATATGATCTTATTTTTCGTCACCCTTATATTTTGAAAGAGGAAGAGCACGGGCGGCAGGTGTACGGGGGTTGGGGTCAGTAACTCATCAAAGATTTTGATGACGTCACACCCATCCCCAAAAAGTTTTAGAACCAATTTTTTTTTCGTCACCCATCGCCAATATTGCAGAGCCCCAAAAACGTCAGTTATCCCCATCGGTTCTCAAGATATTTGTCCCTTGAAATCGCATTCTATTTAGGGTGCAATGCAATGTCCCCCGTGCCAAAAAATTCACGTCGCATCATTTGGTAATATACTAATACTGAAAAAACGCTTCTCGCAGCAGCGTGGTTTTACGCGCTCCTCGTGAGAAAATGACCGTGAAATTCTGCTATTCTCCTGATGGGAGATTCTCCCTATACTAATACGGAAAAACATACATCCATTGACGAACTTCCCGGGAAATTTTACGTAACGTTCTTTCTTTAAAAGTTAGGTAAGAAAAAAGCAAGATTGTGTATTAGTATAAGAAGACTAGTATCCCGGGTAAAAACATTTTACCGGTTCACTTTTCCCATAAGTTACCACCATCCCGTGATTTTTCTATCAATATAGGGGTGACCGAAAATAAAATCACACAATTCAAAAGGATAAGTAGTACCACGCTATAGAGCTCGAAATGCTGGTCAAAAAAATGTTTGTATTGAGCTCTATAACACATAAGGAAATGTTGTATGCAGAGTTTTCATTGTCAGGGTTTAACATTATTATTCATTTCATCATTAACAAATTTTATGCATCTAGTTTCTTAAGGTCAAGGTAAAAACATTTTACCGGTTCACTTTCACGTCGTACACAGACGATCCCATACATTTTTTTGATCATCTTTTCGAGCTCTACAACTTAGTGGTACTTATTCTTAGCAATTATGTGATTTTATTTTCGGCATCTTTTTTTAATATGCCTGATGATGATAGCGGGGGCCGCTCAAAATGTAGTGCCGCGCTTTTCGTGCAAAAACAGAAATAAATAGAAATTTAATCTTTCAATTTTCCATTGTTTACACGTAAAAATTTATGAGATTGAAAAAATCAGACAATGGAATTAAGTATTAAACTTGACGCAACTGCGATTGTAATTAAAATGAGATGCTGAAAGTCTGAAACCTGGATTAAATCTTGAAAATCCATTAAGTTATTGTCTGAAAAACAAGACAATAGATTGGAATGTATTAATTTCATTTGCATACCTATTTTTTTTGCCTGATTTATTAATCTCTTTTGTCAACTCTACATTTTGAGCTATCATAATTAAAATGCGTCTGTTTCAAATGAAATATACGTTTTATGATTTATCTATATATATATTTAAAAAATATTCAATAGATAGATATAACCGTTACTAAATCAGGACAAAAAACAAGCTTCCATATTGTTCATTTTTTTATATGTAATAGCTTTGATCAGCATTTTGAGCTCTATAGCGTGGTACTACTTATCCCTTATTCGCCACCACCATATTAAGAAGATGAACACGGGATAGCGGTAAATCATGGGGAAAGTAAACCTGTAAAAACATTTTACACGCTATACTATATATACACCCCTATATTTTGAAAGAGGAAGAGCACGGGAGTTGTGGGCGGCAAATAATGGGAAAAATGAACCTGTAAAATGTTTTTGACCAGCATTTCGAGCTCTATAGCGTGGTACTACTTATACTTTTGGATTGTGTGATTTTATTTTCGGTCGCCCCTATATTAATAGGAAAATCACGGGATGGCGGTAACTCATGGGGAAAGTGAACCGGTAAAATGTTTTTACCCGGGATACTAGTGTAATATATATTTTTCATTACATAGGAGGCAGGGAAGGAGAAAATGTTTTCTCTGAAAAATTGTATGAACTTACTTCCACAATTTTGAGAAGCTACTAAGCTTTTGTTACACTTGCTTGGTAGGAAATGATTATGAATGATAAAGCATGAGAGGAAAAAGAAAAATATTTAGCTGATGTCTGTACTCTGCGCTGTGTCATCAATTTTCTAGCCTCGTTACTACCTACCCTATCTTTTTTCTCACAAATAACTGATAGTGAAATTAATAAAACAAATTCACCAGTACGAATATTGAGCCACAGCCAATTATAATGTTATTTAATATTTATCCATCAGCTCTTGTCTTCTGAATTGGTGAAATGTTTTCAATCTTCTTCCCATTTCTGGCGCTTTGAAACTTCTTTCTGCATTTCAACAGTCATCATTAATTTTTTTTTAAATCTCACTCGTCGGCGCGGGTAATATTTTTCTTAATTATTTAATTCCCGACAACCAATCACAAGTGAGAAACGACCGGCCTGCACCAGGGCTTTCTTCGCCGCTATCCAGTACATCGAAAAGGCAAGAAGCCCTGGGGACGAGGTTGGGGTAGCGCTTTTTATGAATTTTCACCTCACCCCAATTACGGTAGAATTTAGATTTTAGACATTTTTGCCTCCCTGTCTCTAACATATCCAAAGTAGATTTTTGATTTAAAAATATGAAGACGAACGATTAGCTAAATTAAAGTAGTGTGATAAATTTGGTTTCTCAAAATCGATTTCCAGGAAAATCAATTTTTTCCAACTCGCAAAATTAAATTTGTGGGAAGTGTCGAAATGGGAAGAAATAAAGTGGATAAGCAATGATGACATAATAACAAGTGCAATTTTAATTTGTGGTGTCAAATATTTTTTTTATATAATAAAGTTTCTTGATTTTTTTGCGATAAGGCTTAACCCATTGGGGGACACTAGGTAGGCTTAAAGAATTATAATATATGAATCTCATGCTTTGAATATTTTTGGGGTGGGTTCATTTCCAGCCCTTTTTTTTGTTGTCATTTCATCCATATATTTTAAAGACCTGCAATATGGAGTCTTTTTAGTGTTATTTTTGTCTGTGTTTTTTTTGGAGCCGGTCGTTTCAGGAATATCAACAGGACAGGCCATGTAACATCAAACCCCATGTAAAAAACAATCCAGAGACACTCACATAAGAAAGTTTGTTTCATGAAATAGGCAAACTTACTTCTCAAATTATTGTTGTGGTAATCTAAATGCGTCCCTCTTGTGTCTGAGACATTCCAAGGGTCCTCAACTTTGCAGTGAAATAACTTTAAAAAGAAAATATACTGGTAAATTTGGTTTTTTGTTCTTGGTTATCCTACGTATGCTCTACCCCTTTCATCTTTACTTATGGCTGGGAAAATTCTAGATGTTGTTAAAATCTCATTTGGCCTCGTACCACTTTAGAGGACCCAAAAAGTTACATATTTTTTGGGTTTGCTTGATTTGCTTCTTACGATCATGAAATAATTTACTGACAAACCCTTCGCCATGGACCATTTCGTCTATTCCAGCTATGGAACTGCTTATTTCAGCAATAAAATTCGCATAAATTATGCCTCAAAACAGAACGTGTTGCGGGGGCGCCCGTTAAAAACTTTACACCACTCTGACCGCCATCTTTAAAGAAACGTAAGCAAGCCAGCCCGTCCGCATTCTCAAATGTCCGCCTTGAAATGAACGTTTCAAACATTACAAACACTTCGTTCCCAGTTCTTTTTTTGTGCATCCAATTTTTAGTTCCGTCAGTGTGAATAAAAGGACTGGGAACGAAATCTTTGTATGGAATATTATATAGTGACATTTTAGATCGTGCGTAACTGAGTTTGCGAGTATAATAGCGATATTAGTATTTTAGGAGTTGCGCGACGTCAGTGGGCACATTGCATTGCACTCTAGATAGAACGCGCTTTTTTAGTGTCAAATATCTGCCCTTCCAATTTCTTTTGCATATGATTCAAGATTGTTGGGTGGATTCATATGTATTACTTGAGAAACACTAGGAGCATCTACACTCATTCCTAACGCAGTAGTAGCAATAACAACACGAATTCTGGAGTGTTCATTCTTGATTTCTTGCAGAATGTCAGCCTTCATCTGGGAAGTAGACGATGCATGAAACTGACTGAAAAGCCTTGCTAAAGTTAATGGATATTTTTCTCTGTTATTGTTCAACTACATTGTAAGTGGCTTCAAAATGTTTTCATAACTTTGAATCCCCTTATTACTAGATGACCTTGTGTACACAGAAAGAAATACGTTTCTTCTATTTGGAGAAGCTTTGATTATTTCATATTCATCCATTTTTAGTGTCTTTTTTAACTTTTTAATTTGAGCTGGTGTTGAAGTTGCTGTCAATCCCAACATCACAGCTGAAGGAAAGAAGGCTCTTAAAACAGATAAATTCTCAAAGTCTGTCCTGAATTCTTTACCCCTATATAAAAAACAAAATAAAGTCTAGAGTTTCTATAGCAAATAGTTAGACATGTACATAATATGTTTTTGTTTTTGTGTTACTTCAAAAGGTATATAGATGTTTTTGGTTCCAAAATACACTTTGTATTTTATATGAAGTTCTCCTATTGTTAAATCAAAGTTCAATATATATAATCTTACAGATTTTTGTGTACCTTTGTTCGGAAAATCCAGGCAATATTGGTCTGTATATATATATATATATATATATATGTGTGTGTGTGTTATAAGCAGATTTATATAAATTGTATTTTAAGCTCTTTTGTTTATAGTTTTGTCAACATAAAAGGGATGTATATATTTACCAAAGTTTGTTTTTATACATATAGCTATATGAGAGATAAATCATATACATATACAGGAGCTATATACTTATTATTGTGTCCATATTATATTATTATTTATATTGTTTATTTAAGCCTATAGACTCAAAAACTATTGTACATGAAAATTAAGTTTTTTTAAAAACAGCTAATTTAGCTACATTGTTATAGTCTTATATATATTATATATTTACCTTTTTAACCTGCTGAAGCTTGACGTCAAAATATATGTTATCAAAAACTATTATATAATACATACATACCACATTTCCACACAATGTGTTTCATCAAATCCAACATGCCACAACATTATCATCATATATTTTGGATTTTAATAATTCTCTTCCATCATCACACAATAACGATTCTGGATGTGAAAACAGAATGTCGATTTCTCCTTCTAAAATTTCATTAGGTATTTGTAATTCCATATCATCAGTTTCAGAAATATCGTTACACTGTTGCTGCTTTCCCTTTTGATGCTGAAACAACAATGATGACATCTCTTTTACTTTTCCACATTGAAATACACCTACTTTCACTTCTCTTTCAGTCAAAACTCTCATTTGATCTTGAATGATTGAGTTCAGGCGACTCACGACAATAACAATGTTTCTCTTGCACTTCTTTGGAATTAGAAAAGGCAGCAGTTGATAAACCAACGATTTACCAAAACCAGTTGGAAGAACTGCTAAGACATCGTTGGCTTTTAAAAGTTGATTCAAGCATTGAACTTGCTTTGGCTTTAAAAAAATCCTTGTATATTGCTTTTATCTAAAGCGTAACCAAGTTGTTTAAATAGATGAATCACTTGCTCCATTTTCGTTTGTTTATTTCATGGATGATAGAACGAATTCCGTTTCAATCAACGTTTTAATGAAATATTTTAAATTAATTCTCTACCTCGCTTGCCCGTATAAAGACAACCTTAAAACCATGGGAAGAAAAGACAAATGACGTCAATATTGCATAAATTAAAACCATCCGTATTTCGGTTGGTTTTGACCGACCTGGACCAGGGCTTTCTTCCAGTACATCGAAAAGGAAAGAAACCCTGGGAACGAGGTTGGCGCTGCCCTCGAATAAGCGCTGCAATATGATGCAAAACGGTGAGGCTTATTACAAAAGAAATGTAATTAAATGCTGTGGTTATTTCAAAAAATGGAAAAATACCCGATTACCTGAAATAATCTCATGTTTATCAGCGAAATTTTGGATGTTTTCTTATTAGACAGCACCAAATATCATGTGGTGCTGTAAGGAAATTTGCATTGGAAACTTCAAAAATGAGCACCGCCCTTGAGTAAGGGCCGCATCTAAAAAATTTTTTAATAATAAAATTTTTAGCACAAAACAATTTTTTTAGCACAGCTAAATGCATTAATATTTCCATACAATCCTTGCGCAGTGATTTTATGCGAAATATTAAGAATGCGTTTACATGAAAGCTGTACTTAAACTCAAACCTGTTTGAGATCTCAGTACGGGTAGAAATAGTTTTCTTTTTCATGAAATGGATTGTTGTTGTTGTTGTGGTTGTAGTATGTGCATGCTTATTAACACATTTTATCATAAAGCGATGTATACCTTAAAAGGCAGAAATTTTCGGGGGCTTTTAATTTCGCGATTGGAAGACTTATCCACGACTTATCCACGGTTTAAATATTCTGTAATAAACAGTAATATTTGGAAATTTTGCGGGAATGTATTTAAGCGGGTGTGAAATGGATTTTCCTAGTAAATTAATATTGCTGATTGTGCCAAAATCCATGAAAATTAATTCCCTTAACTAATTTTTGCGTGTTCGAGCTAAAAATAATTGTATTTTGCACGTACTCATTTTCAGGATAACATGTTTTCGAAAGTTTCGGTGGGATAATGGCTAAAATGTTAGAAATTTTGCGATCATAACTTTTCGTGAATGGTCAAAAAGTGAAAAAGATTGTGGTGTAGATAAATATCTTATTTTGCAGGCAAAAAATGTGACAGAAAATTTTCTGATGGAAGCTCCTAAAAATTTTGTGACATTTATTTTGACAATTTACACCATTTTTTGAAGTTTTCCGACATTTATTTTCGCGGAAACAAGTTCAATCGAAATATTAGTTTTTGCTTTGTATTTTCGAATGGAGGCAGAAAACAGACACTTCGCTATCCATTCTGGACTTCGCTCACTGCAGTAAGTAAAACAATAAACAAGCAATGAAGATATCCCCTTATACTAATACTAAATCTTGCTCTTTACTTACCTTTGAAAGAAAGAACTTAAGGAAAGATTTTTCGGGAAGTTCATCAATGGATGTTTATTTTTTCCATATTAGTATAGGGGGAATCTCTAGCTCCATCTAACGGGGTTTTATTACTTCGTGGAGTGTTGTGCCTTAAGGAAGACATCATATATCCGCCCAGAGGAGAACGCAAGGCAATGTTTTTTGCGTTCGAAAGTTCATCAAATTTTCTCAAAATTCTTTTCTTTAAACGAGAAATGAAGACGCTGTGTGTAAAATTTTTTTTTTTGATTTTTTTTTTTAATTTTATCCAACGCTTTAAGTTTAGTAATAAAGAAAAACAACATTGATATTTATGAGTAACTATTCTATCCGACGAGATGTAAACCTGTTTTGTGTTCGTGTTATCAGTTCATCATTTTCTACTGATGTCTACTTTTTAATGTGGTTGAAAGTAGCTTTTTCGTATCAGTTAATTTTGACTACTATGCCGAAATGTGTAGCTAGCAATTTATTTTATTGTAGTATGTGGATTGTTATTATTGTTTGCCTTATAAACTTGTTGCTTATAAAAAAACGTGTATACTCCCAAAGTTAATTTTGCGATGGGTAGTGTAGCGTGTGAGTGTCAGGAGATATTTCACAATTTGTGAATATTTTTATCTGAGATATTTAGTATTGAAAATTTTTGTATTTTTGGATAACTATAAAGTTAGAAAGTGGAAAAAATACAAGCTTTTATTTGATTTCAGGTAATTAGAGAGATTAAATGTATATACATGAATTTTTTTTTGTAGCAAGTTGTTTGAGAGACTTGGAACGTTGGCGTCATTATCATGACGTTAAAATGTATTGCCGACAACATGTCAACATTCTTCCGTAAATCATTACATTAAATATGATTCGACGTGAACACGTAATAACATTTTTAACAAACAAACTTTTTCCATGTTCTGTGATTTCTATTTTTGGCGACAAAGAAAGGAGATATCAATAGTTTTTTATCCTCAAAATACGGCGTAATCAAATCCTTAGTATAACGTGTGAAACATTTATGAATCGATGAAAGATTATAGGTCGGCATTTTGGACTGCGTTTTTGTATTACATGGAGTTGTCAAATGGTTAGTGCAGCGTGTAAAAACATTTTGTGGGGAAAAATGTAAAATGTTTTTGGGGACGGGTGTGACGTCATTAGAATCTTTGATTGACGATATCTTCGTAACGGTACATTGTACACAGGCGATTCCATACATTTTCTTGATCAGCTTTTCGAGTTCTACAACTAAGTAAACTAAAACCGAAATACTATAAACGCCAGCTGACGTAAGTTGAACAACAAAGACCGAAAGAATTGCTACTGACAGAGATTCGTCTCCAAAACAACGAAATCATGCTGTTTGCTGTTGTTTACCGCAGCCCATATAGTAGCTTTGAAGAAAACGACCAGATCAACCAGTTTTTTCGTGCAATTCCTGGTATAAAAAGATACAACCACGTAGTTATTGTCGGTGATTTTAATCGAAGGGAAATTGATTGGGAGACACTTACATCTAGCAGCAGCCAAGACCGGGATTTTATTGATGGAGTCGAAGATAGTTTTCTGACACAACATATGAATCAACCAACAAGAGGACGAGGATCGAACGACCCTTCGCTATTAGACCTTGTATTTACGACTGGGGATCAACATGTTGAAGACATTAAATACGCTTCACCACTTGGCAAATCTGATCACGAACTGCTTAAATTGAACTACCAACATCAACCAGAAAAGCTTCCATCTAAAGTTGTTTCTGATTTTAATAAAGCCGACTTCGCAAGAATGAAAGAACTTCTTGGCATCGATTGGACAGAACATTTTAAAGGCTGCGGAGACGATATTGACAAGCTATGGAACAAATTTGAGGTAACTTATAAGGAAGCCGAAGTAATATGTATACCAACAAGAATAGTAAAGACTGGGAAAAGGGTGTTCAAGTATCGCCTTGATAAAAAGACGTTAGCGAAAAAGAAAAAGAAATACCGTCTATGGAAAAGGTTTCTGGACAGCAAGGATGCGGACGCGTATCCCGCTTACTGTAAATGTAGAAATCAAGTACGTAGAATGACACGCAAAGCGAAAAGAGATTTTGAGAATAAAATTGCTAGATCTACAAAGAAAAATAGTAAAGCTTTTTGGGCATACGTGAATGCAAAAACTAAGATTAAATCATCTATTCCAGACCTACTTGTGAATGAAAATTCCGAAAAGATGGCAGAAACCGACCAAGAGAAGGCAAATATTCTGGGTGCATTCTTTTCGAGCGTTTTTGTAGATGAACCAACGTTACCTGTTGCACTTGACGGCCGGAAGAAACAAATAATTGAAAGTGACTTTCAACTGGAGATGACACAAGAAATGGTTTTGAAGAAATTAGAGGAATTGAATCCTAGCAAAAGTCCTGGTCCAGACGGCCTACATCCACGTGTTTTGAAAGAACTAGCGGCCGTGATTGCTGAACCACTTCACATGATATTCGAAAAGTCTTACACCCTGGGAAAAGTCCCATCCGTTTGGAAGAGAGCTAACATCACAGCCATCTATAAGAACAAAGGTGACAAATATTCTGCTGGAATATACAGACCAATTAGCCTGACTAGCATTGCATCAAAAATTTTCGAATCCATAATACGTAATTCTTTACTATCATATCTCAAAGCAAATAAACTTTTGTCAAATCGCCAGTTCGGTTTCCTTGGTGGAAGATCAACCATTCTGCAACTGCTCCAAATAATGGATAAATGGACGGAAATTCTCGAAAATGGAGGTGTGATTGATATCATATATTGTGATTTTAAAAAAGCGTTTGACACTGTTCCCCACCGTCGATTAATTGAAGTTTTGCGCCACTACGGTGTACAAGGTCCAGCTCTCTCCTGGATCAGAGATTTTCTGTCTGATCGATATCAACAAGTTTGTGTAAATCGAAACAAATCCGATGTATTTTCCGTGACGTCAGGATTGCCCCAAGGATCGGTCCTAGGTCCACTGCTTTTTGTCATAAACATTCTAGTTGAAATTGTTGATGAGTCAGAACTTTTCCTGTATGCCGATGACTTGAAAATATTCAGAGAAATTAAAACCACGATTGACGCTGCTAACCTACAAAGCGATCTAAACAAATTATTGCAATGGACAGATACCTTCTTATTGAAATTCCATCCGGACAAATGAAAAGCACATGAAAATAAAGTCAAGGTTGAAGTCTTCCGATGCAGCACAGTATGTAATCGATGGCACTGTCCTCAAGCAAAAATCAGATGTGGATGACCTAGGCATAAATTTCGACGAGCACCTTTCATTCAAAAAACACATTAACGAAAAAGTGAACAAAGCTAATGCTCCTAAACGCCCCCATCTCGAATATGGTAGTCCTGTGTGGGACCCTCACCTACAACGACAGATCTCCCTTCTCGAAGATGTAAAACGACGCGCAACAAAATTGATACCTGGAATGAAAAACTTAAGCTACAAGGAAAGATTGGAAATCATGAACCTTCCGTCCCTGCAATATCGTCGATATAGGGGCGACATGATCGAGATGTATAAGATCACCCATGAACTTTACTTGGGGGCGGCAACTAATGGGAAAAATGAACCTGTAACCACTTTTATTTTAGAGAGTAATACATTTTCAGAAACTTCACGGTCAATTATTATGAGGACTGCGTAAAACCACGACGCTGCGAAAAGCGTTTTTTCAGTATTAGTATATTAGTAGTAGCAAATGACGCTATGTATTTTTTTTGCATTTTGCATTGCACCCCCAATGGAACGCGACGTTTAGAGGCAAATATCTCGAGAACCAATGGGGATAACTGACGTTTTTTGTCCACGATATTGGCGATGGGGTGAAGAAAACAATATGGGTCTAAAACGTTTTGGAGAAGGGTGGCACGTCATTAAAATCTTTGATCGCCGATATCTCAGTAACGTTTCGACATACACAGACGGTCCCATACATTTTTTGATCAGTTATTTGAGCTCAATGGGATACTACTGCGTATTCTTTTAGATTGCGTGATTTTATTTTTTGTCTGGGGAATATTGAGAAGAAAAGCACGGGAAACTCATTTTAGGAAGATGAATCTGTAAAATGTTTTTACCCGGGATACTGGTCTTCTTTATTAATAGCGAGGTGTGCATCCCACTTTTATTTTAGAGAGTGATACATTTAAAAAAATTTCACGGTCATTTTCTCATTTCTCAGGAGCGCGTAAGACCACGATGCTGCGACAAGAATTTTTTCAGTATTAGTATATTAGTAGTAGCAAATGATACAACTTTCAATATCAACGGTTTCAAAGAAAATAAAGTACTAAAATCCATATTAGAAGACTACCGTTTAGTTGTCAATCAACCAACACATCTTTCTGGTTCGCTCCTCGACCACATCTACATTAAAAATTCTTTATTAGATTTATTTTTAATTGACTGCAGCATTGATATTCTCCTTTTTACGGATCACGATGCGGATAGTGATAAAAAGGTTATAAAAATAGTGCTGTTGTGTGTTTAATCTAAGTTAATTTGTTGAAAAGTCACTTTTCGGCGGAGTACATTTCTGTAGAATTGCACAAAAATGCACATCATGCATAAATATACGACAATGAATATACTTCCCCACGCCACAGCAATTTTTTGGCGATTTTTGCCCATTTGGGAAACGCAGATTATTATCATGTGAATACGCCAACGTGAAAAAGCGAATCGTGAAGAAAAGAGGCTGGCAAAGTCATTCACGTGAATTTCTCAACTAACTAATGAAATTTCACTTACAGTGTGTCCACAAAAAAGCGGGTCTCTAACTTTTAGGAAGCATATTGTGCCCCATTAGGCACCACCCATCTGTTTTGAGACGTATAATTCTTTTATTTCTTTGTGGTTCCATTGCTTACGCCATTATTTACCTTTCTGATGTGTTTACTTTGGTGGATATACTTTTTACTTTATAATATTGAATCTTTATATTTTATATGTATGTGTGTATGTATGCATGCATGCGCGCATATACGCATATACACATATATATATGTGTGTGTGTGTGTATGTGTGTGTTTGTGTGTGGGGTGTGTGTATGTATATATATTTGTGTGTATGTGTATGTATATATGTATATGTTTATGCATATACTTTATACTTTATACATACTTTTTATGCATTTTAGAATTTTAAAAAAGGGACGAAGAGCCATTGTAACATATGGATATGCCCGAAATATACCATTATTATTATTATTATTATATCTTGTGTTCTTTTCGCTTATTTTGTGCGGTTTTTACATCAAATGAAAGATAATTTTTTGCTCTTTCGAATCCTATGTCCCTTTTTTATTTAAAAATATTTTATAGGTATCTGTAACAGATTTTAGCATGAGAACATGCAATTAAATAGATAATGATCAATTAACACTTGCTTGAATTGGAATTAATGACTCGAGTAATATGAAAAGTCATAAAAAATAAGTGATTGTTGTAAAGTTGTATTTACACTGAAAACACATACTTTTTTACAAACGTGAAAGATTTCGTTGCTAGAGACCTTTGACAAAGATAAGAAGA
The DNA here is from genome assembly GCA_039566895.2 of Turritopsis rubra. Lineage (NCBI taxonomy): Eukaryota > Metazoa > Cnidaria > Hydrozoa > Anthoathecata > Oceaniidae > Turritopsis > Turritopsis rubra. The sequence continues at coordinate 17,013,560 of CM077628.1, read as the reverse complement.
ATAAAGGATAACCTATGAATAAAAACTAAATATTCAATTACATTCAACGTGTCCGCCGTTTCTTTGAATACAAAGGTACCCTGTTTCTGATTTCAGTAAACGAACGTCTTATCATTGGTTGGTTCAGTCTCCATAAATTCACTTCGTCCACTATTCTTCTTCTCAATTTAGTCGGATTGAAAAAATGAGGGCCAATAATTTCCCTATTGCCACAAAGGCAAACCCAAACATGAAGCTTTTCGCGCGAATTACTCTTCTCAAATTTAAAATTTGGAGGAGGCTGACCGTTTGGCGCGTAGCAGCGGACGTTTTGTGTGCTGGCCTTACCACACATATGGAAAACAGCTTCATCACCGATCACAATATTTGGAACAAAACGAATATTATGTGCTTGCTGCTGAAACCACTGACAAAATCGTAATCTTCTTCTAAGATCACCATTTTTAAGCTCCTGTACGATGTGGATTTTTGTATGGGTGCCATTTTAAATCATTATTGACAATATTGTTGAAAGAACTTTTGAACAGTCCAGTCGGGTTGTTCCTGCACGAAACATCTTGTGGTTGTTGTATCATCAGCTGTCTGACTTGCTGGATATTTTGTTGTGTTCTCAACCTCGATCCCAGGGCTTCTTCTAAAGAAAGAAGGCCCTGGCATCGGCTGCTTAAAATCCCTCAAAAATGAGGGGATTTTAAAATCGGCCCGACAAGCGGTCTTACCTCGATAGTTTTACTTTAGTGAAAGCTCTACCGAAACTAATCGAGACAGAGTAGCAAAGTTTGTTTATAAGCGGCGAGTAACATTTTCAAAACAAATGTGAAGAAAGAAAGAAAGCAAAGCACAGCGCAGCTAGCTATAGCTTTCTGGAAAATATTACTTTTGGCATTTTCAGTGATTCTTTACAGTTTTTTAGTTTTGATTGAAAGCGATAGTAATTCAAGTTCGTTTTTTGAAATTATATATAATGGAATCTGTAGTGAAGTTGTTCAAGAGGATACAGCATGCGATTGACAAAGGAAACGTTAGTTATGCTATTACGTTAAAGCCCAAGCAAGTCCAGTGCTTTGAAAGTTTGTAAAATGGCGATGATGTTCTTGCTGTCCTACCAACTGGTTTTGGAAAATCTTTAGTTTACCAGCTACTACCATACTTGTTGCCCACCAAAACCGAAAAAAATATAGTAATTGTAGTTTCACCACTGAACTTGATCATAGAAGATCAAATGAAAGTTTTAGAATTTTTGAAGTTAAACCTGGGCATACAGTGGAACAGCTATTCATTGAGTCAGAAAAATTAGTAGCGGATGTTAAAATTCCTGATCAAATTACTAATGCAGATCTTGACATTTTATTTTCACACCCAGAAGCTTTGCTGAGTAGTCGGGGAAGAAAATTATTAAAATCTGATGTGTATCAAACAAGTGTTGGTGCTTGTGTAATAGATGAAGCCCATTGCATGGAAATGTGGTATGTATTTTTAACTACATGTAACTCAAAATAGGCTTTTTATAATATGAGATTGTATTTTTATGGTATATTTTTACACATTACATATTAAACCAACTGTTGTATCATCTGTAAATACTAAATGAAAACTAAACACTACTCTGAAAAGTTTAAGCTGATCTTTCACCTTGTCACGAGAAATATGTGAATGTTTGTTGCTTCTTTCAAGGTATATTGGGATGTTGAAAACCTTGGAAGAAAATATATGATAAATATATATGAACGGCTATTTCTCTTGGCAAGATCGGTCTGTCATGTAGTATATGTATAGAATATATATAATAATCATAAACTCAGGCATTGTCATACTTATAATATAAATCATACATTTTTAGGGGTGAAGAATTCAGGATAGCCTACAAGGAACTTGCTTCTCTGAAGGCCTTTTTCCCTTCCTCTGTTACACTGGCTCTTACTGCAACTGCTGCAAAGTCATCAATAAAACAAATTATGCAAGATTTCTGTATAAAATCACCTCAAATAGTTACAGCTTCTCCAAATAGAAGAAATGTATTTCTGTGTGTAAAGAAAAGAATGGCTAGTTGTTATGGTATTGACAGTTACGAAAACATTTTAAGACCTATAGCAGAGGAACTAAATATTTTAAGAGAAACATACCCTATGACAATTATATATATGGGGCTTAAATATTGTGGATATGCTTTTCAGCTTTTCAGCATGATAATTGAAAGTCATTTTGTTGGACCAAAATACAATGCTGCCTCACGTCTCTTTACACAGTTTCATGCTCCAACTATAAACAGAGAGAAAGAACAAATATTAGGTGAGATACATTATAATGCTCAAATAAAAATGGCTAAGTGATTTGTCTTAACAATACTTTTTTTATTATTATTAATTTATAGGTGAGATTAAGAAACCAAATTCCAAAATTAGAGTAATATTTGCAACTGCTGCCATTGGTATGGGTGTCAATACACCTAATATAACAAACGTAATACATATTGGGCCTCCTGGAAACTTAGAAAGCTATGTACAGGAAATTGGAAGAGCTGGTAGAAATGGTATGCCATCCTTTGCAACATATTTTAACAACTCAGATATTGGAGTAAATCGAGAAAAGATTCATGAGAGCATGAAAAGGTATTGTGTAGAGACTGGGTGTTTAAGAAAATATTTGTTAAACTACTTTGGATTTTTTAATGAAGTTCAATTGGTTTGCTGTTCTAACTGTACATCAGCTGAAGAAAAAAGTGATCAGATGAACAAACAAAGAAATGTGAGACCATTTGCTGAAGATATTAATATTAATGACCTAAAAAAAGAATTGGAAATTCTTGCATCAGCTAGTGAAGGTCAAGATTATAACTTTTATTACCCATGTAGCCTAACTTCTGAAGTGATTGGAAAAATTATTAGCAACGTTCATTTGATTAGTAATGAAAAGGATCTCTTAAATGATTTTGGAATCTGGGAAGAAGACCTTTCTTCTGCCATGATGGTCCTCATTCAAGCATTTGCTCCAAAGTATAATATAAAGTAATGATTTATATATGATTATTTTCTTACCATACTTGTAATATCTTGAATTCAAATCAATATCATAGCTTTGTGTTTATCCAGCCACTGGTAAAACTCAGAAATCTTGAGATAAAGTAGTGGGGTTCTTTTTATGTCTGGAAAACTGAGATGGCTTCTTCCTGATTTGTATGTAAAAGGCTGAAGTACCATTATATCTTTAATCATCTCAAGTTCATCATTCAATGATTCTTTTGTAGCATGTTGAGTAGATGTTTTATGAATGTTATATTCCTTGTCTACATTTTCTACAACTTCTTTGATACCATTAGCAGCTTTACAAATTTTACTTATTGAGGCAATTGTCTTGTTGGGTCCCATTCGATGAACAATATTTTTGCTGATTTTATTTGTTATCTCTTGAGCCAGGTCTTCTTCCATGTTCTTTCCAAGTCCTCCTCTCCAATTGACAAAATACCCCCACTTGAATTGCTCTGACAGCTGTGGGGTCAATAGACTTTCAACTTGTGTGATGCATAAAAACATTTCAACAGCATATTTACTGTAAGCCCCTAATGACTTGAAAATACTTAACAGGAGTTTTTGATTAATGAGATTTCGCTCTCCATCTCCTTCTTTGGCTGTGTCTTTCATTTGTAGGATTAATAGTGTAAGAAACATGGTACATAAAGCATAATTCTTAACATAGTCATCTGATGCACCACCACCTCTTTGAATGATGTAGGTATCAACAAATTCACCCAAGACTTGATCGAAATAACTTTGCTTTTCAACTAAGGGTTTATGCACTAGATTATCTGGAAATTTATGTTTTGATGGTTTATCTGTCAGATTTTTCATTCCAAAAAAGTTTAAAGCAGCTACAACGAAATAAGACTTTCCCATGCTTATAAAGAGTTCTTCGCTTCCTTCATACGAATCTAACACTTTTGTAGGGGTACAATTTTTTCTGTTGAATTTTTCTCTACAGTATTTCAGAGTCCCTATTTGGTCAACAGATTCAGATTTATACAAAAGATGATAACTGTATTGAAGAAGAGAAGCTTTTGTGTGCCACATTACACTTTTAAATGGAGAACAATGTTCAAAACGATCCGTTGGAGTAGTTGCAGCAGCCATAATATCTTTAGCTCCAGCAAACCTTACTCTTGTCAGTTGATCTCCAGAAAAGGGAATTTTCATATCTTTCATTGGATCACCATCTGTGAAGTTGATATTTGATAATTTCTGACCCCGGGTAGCTGGTCCCAGTGAAACAACGGAATTATCTTGCCTTGGTATATTTGGCAATAGCCCTGCTTTATAGTAGATTTCTGAAATCCAGTGCTCATATGTTCGAAGAATGTGAACGCAATCATTGTAATTATTTTCGTTAGCATTTATTATTGGCATTGAAATTATATGGGATTTTTGTGACATTTGCTCACTATATTTTTGCATGATGTGCATAGGGAGACACTTCTTTAAAAATCTGAATTCTGGAAGAAAATCTGTTAATATGTGTCCAATCAGAATTTTTGAAGAACATATGTACTTTTTCCACTCATCTACATTGAGGGAATATACACTTCTTGGCAAAAGTGCAACTTCACATTTGGGTTTGTCATTGGGCAAATGATTAAAGCTAATCCGATTTTTAATCAGATTTGATGCAAATAAATGCAAATCATCATTTTGGATTTCTTTCCTCATATGACTTTTCAAAATACGTATATCCCAGTTGTCTCCAGTGCCTCGAAATTGTGAGCCATTTTTTATCTGAGTCACAGCCTTGTCGAGGAAATGGCCACCAATAAGATCCAACAGAACAGGTTTTCTTCCATGTGAAAGACAAACCCCCAGCTTGTTGAATCGTGTTTGAAGCTAAAGTAGTAAAATACAAAAATCTGTTTAATGGAGCTACTATTTATACTATCCTTTAGATATGTAAAGTACATTAAATCATTGTGTCATACCAACCTAGTGCTTTACTTTTACATCTTCACTCAATATATGCTATTATGTTTATAAATTATGTTTGTGTTTTCAGTCATTAGAAAATGTCCTAGTCTGGCCAATAAAACTTATTACCATCTTTTCTTTGATCTAGCCAACTTTTTTGTGTCCTTTTTTGATCACATGAAAAATTAAGTTCCAGAACAGTGAATTTTCTAATGATTATATTATTATATTATACCATTGTATTACATATATTATAATAATGTATACCTGCTTACTACATCCACTTTCAATCAACTGCACTGTATTAAGACGCTGTACCAAACTCAGCTCATGCCAACGAGTGTTCATTAGAACAGAATATATGAAGCAGTATTTGATTTGCAGATCTTTAGGTGTCTCTTTTGAATCATATTTTTTTCCACAAGCAGCATTTAAAACATCCACAAAAAATGGATGTCTTTCATAAAGTTCCTTCCAAAGTTTTTCATAAGAAAACTGAGATAATGCATCATATGAGTTATCAAGGAGTAGTGATTTGTCACCTTTTCTTTTGCATAGATTTCCACATGACTCATTCAGTTCTTTCAATATTAATTTCTTGTTTACTTCCATAGCAGATTTCTGTTGTTCAAACAATTTTTTACGAGGTGTTAGCATATTTTCATTTGACTCATTATTTTTATGGAGTTTTCTTGATTTATTGTTTGGGGATGTATGAAGTCGTTTTACTGAAACCATTTGTTGTAGCTTTATTTGTGTTTGTTGAGATGTATGTTGAAATATGTACATCTTGTTCAAAAAGGTTTCAAGGTAGGCAAATAACATTTGGTAAAGGGTCATCTTCTTCCACTTGCAAACCACAGCAATGAGAAATTTTCTCAGATAGGTGCTTTTCTTTTCCTTTTTTGTTAAAAATATTACTAAGGCGTTTTAGCTCTTTCAACTCACTGCATAATCTACAATGTTGATAAACTCCAAGATTTTTCAAATATACCTTCTTAGGAGTCGAATTTGTTGGATTCTCCTTTTCTAAAAGCAAAATTAAACTTATTTCAAAAAAATGTAATTACAATAGCTATTTTTAGCTAACAGATAGATCAAGAAGAATAGAAATCACAAATAATTTTTCATTACCTTTCTGTTTATTCCCTTCTGTGTTCATTTTTACTCATCAACATTTTTATTTACAATAAAACATTTCTATATAATTAGCTATACTTTCTTCCTTTTTCCCTATACTAACTAGTGGATAGTGTGTGTGGTGCGCACCACGTGGTGTGGTGGGGAGTATAACTAATTTCAATCGATATTTCCCAATCGATCATATTATTTCTATGTATGGTAATATCTATATATAAGTTTAAGTTAGTACATAGTAGCCGAGATAATATCTTTTAAACAGATATGTATTGTAAGCATCTTTTCTCTTTATTGTTGTTGATAAATTTTCAAATACTTGCTCTTCGTCACTTCGTTGTTACCATTTTTGTTTATATTCGCACTCGCTTTTGCACTCGCGCTATACTCGCCAGATTTGAAGCGGCCCTCAAAAACATCTGATTTTTCGGGAACCAATCAGAATCCAGAAATTGACCAGCCGATGCCAGGGCCTTCTTTCTTTAGAAGAAGCCCTGGGATCGAGGTTGGTTGTGTTCTAACAGTTTTTCTTCTGTCACTTCTTTCTGTGTTTAGGTTATAACTTGTTCCATCATTGTCATACTTCTTGACATTTCTCTGAATTGTACTTCTTGAAGGTGGATTTCTGCCAGGAAAACGCTGTCTAAAAGCTCCAATAACTTTTTGCTTCATGAAATTTTCTCACGATGAACGGTCTTTGTTGCACTGTTAGCTGCATGATTAAATAAACTTACAAGTTTTCCTGGTTATAAAGAATTTTGACAAGGCGTTGGGAATATGAAAATATTAAAACATAAAAAAGATTTTAAGCTCACTTTACACATTGAATAAAAAATTGGTGATCTTTACAGAATTTCATGCTAAACGTAGCACAGTAGCATCCTGAGCAGTAATTGCAACGAAACAAAAGGTTAATGGCTCATTAAAAGTCCGGTTTATTGATCATTAAAGAGTTAATGACCGTATCGAATGAAAACGTTCTTCGTATTTTCTTAAACAAAAAATACCACAATATATTTTCAGAATCCTTGAAATATTTTCTTTCTAACGGTATAAAAATCGCATTGATTTGATAAAGATTTAAAAAGTTATATGCTTTTAAAACTAGGGGCCCGTTTTTTTGTGGACACACTGTACAACTTACATAAAGCTAATGAAATTCTCACGAGACTTGAAAAGCACTTTGAAGATACCTCGTGTCACGAACGAGTGAAGTACCAAAAAGTGAGACAGGTAATATGTTTTAAATATTTAGTTTTTAACTTGTCAAAGGTTACAATTTCTACCTTTCATGCATTTTCAGCTCTACAGTCACAAATATTTTAGGATATGATAGATATGGAAGGGCTTTGAGTTTACACTAAAAACAAATTTCCTCCTCACAATTTCCTCTCTTTTCGATATCCCTCCAAATATAAGAAACTAAAGCAGATGGGATACCACAAGAGAGATGAAGCAACATGGCCATATTACATAGAGATCTAAAAAACAATTTTCAGATGATAAAAGCAATTAAAACGTAAAAATATAGCTGAAGATCATGATGCATACTTGTGCCACATAACCATTCATGCTTCCAACAGTTTTCAGTTAAAGTCCTATTTACATCTAGATGATGTGATTTATATCGTTTTTGTTGTCTGTAGTTTTTTTCTCTAGATTATATAAAGTTGGTGGTTTTGTTATTTTGTCCATATTTTGCTGACATTATTTTCCAGATTATATAAAGTTGGTGGTTTTGTTACTGAAGCTAGAATCACAGCTCTTGAAATTTTGTTAAAAGATACCAAACCTCTCGGCGTTCAAAATAACTTGCATGCTTGTGATAAACCGAATTGCCATTGATTCAATGATTGCTTTACCCCCACTATAAACTTTTGTTAAAGTTAGAAAAAACTTGAAAACATATCCTCAAACAAGATCAATATTATCATTCTTTTATTTTTATTGAATAGTAAATTTATTTTGGTTAACAATTTACAACAACCATACATAAGCAGTCATTTTGGATGTACCGCCTTCTTTCAATAAGCTTCTTTCAATAAGCCAATTAAAATTTGCAAAGGTATGTTAGTACAACATATTTCTTGCTCATACTTTCCAGTGAAGTGCTCTCGTGTGCCAAATAAACGCCCCCACCTCCCAATTACGACGCCTCCTTTGTTTGACACCTTGAAAAAACACCAATTAAGTACAAAGAACACCTGACTTGTTTTTTCTTCAACCGTCTGACTATTACATTCTTAGATGGTTCCATTTATTGAGAGTTCATCTACAAGGAAATAATTGGTGAAGCGACATTGAAATTCGTTCGAATTAGAGGGAGTTTGAATTATGTTCTATAAAGCTTGTAAATACGTTTAAAAGGGCGGAGGCTTATTTTACAAAGAAATAGTGATAGTTTACAGGTTTAATTTGGTGGGAAAGTTCAGCCGCTAAAAAATAAGTAATTTATAAGTCTCTAAGAAAGTATGACCTGAAGACCTGTAACGTTCCTAGCGAAAATTATTAAAGGCTGAAGTCTTCCAGTTTTTTTTCAAAACAAAGGTGAATACACACCCTGAATTTTAATTTCGTGTCTGTAGAAAATTTGGTGATATTTTGCACGCCACAACAACACTTAGAGCTTACAAAAGACTTATAAATTGCCCACTTTAATTACAATCTAAAGCTTAGTTCACATGCAACTCAAAACAGTCTCAAGTCTCACGGACTATTTCCAACTTATCTTCTGAGCTGGCCTCAAGATCATTCATACCGTTTCGAATTAGTTTCAACAGAACATATTTTTTTTCAGGTTCACATAGAGTCAAAAACCGTCTCAACGACTTAAGACTAAAATGAAATAAGAACTTGAGACCATTTTGGACTGCGTGTGAACCTAGCTTTAGATTTGTAAATAATAAAATTAAAGAGGCATGAAAAGATAAATCCAATATAATACAGAAATGCTTGCAAAAGACAGAGCAGATTTGTTTTCAACGTGTCGAAACAGTTAGTGACAGTCAAGTGTTTTTTGATAGGCGTGGACCACCAACAAATTGACATATCAGTTTGTAACATTTATCAACATGAGAGAAGTATTAACAAAACAAAGCTTTCAGAAATGGAAGAGAAAACGTTTGTCCACCTACATTGTCTATTTGTTATTCTTTTTTTATGTTGGCTTACAGTCTGGCGGAATAACGGCAACTTTATGGATATACGTGAAGACGGAGCTCAATACGAGTAATAAGAGTTTTTTTTACGGACTCATATTAGCCGGTAGATTTGTACTGAGTTTGATATTTCTGCCGTTTGTGGCAAGATGGTTGGACAAATATCGAAAAATGAATCTTTTTATGACTATTCTGGGTTATTTGAACATGATTGGTTGCATCTTATATCTGTTACCATTTTCACCATTTCTGCCTTTCTTTGGAAGAGTTCTGATGGGAGGTTTTGATATCGTTTTACCTATGATTGGCAGTGAAATGGCAAGATCATACACAAAGCAAGAACTTCCTCGACGGCTGCCGTTACTCTCATCCTTTGTAGGTTTAGGATATGCTATTGGACCTGGTTTATCAGTGGTAATGATGAACACAAATTTTTACATCGGAAGAATACACATTACTTATGCAAATATTGTGGCTTTACAGTGTTTCATTTTCACTTGTGTGCTTCAGTTATTTATCATCTTTGGTGTACATGATCTTTCGAGAGAGTTTGATTTAAAATATTTCAGCCTTTTAAACTGCAGTACAATAGATGAACAGAACATGGTGATGCAGCCTTGGAACAAAGTTTTAAAGAAAGTATTTACAATGTTTGATCCATTTCTTCTGGTCGTGCTTTCATTATATACTGGTGTGTTAGAGATAGCAGTCAGTCGATCCATACCCGTGCTGATGATAGAGTTTCTTAAGATGTCTTATTATAATTTAAGCCTTTACTACGCACTCACTAATGTATTTACGTTTGTACTTCTTGGTATCATAGTCAAATTGAAGTTTACTACTAAATCAGTGTACATATCTGGAGTAGCAAGCTTGTTATCATTGGTAGTGATATTTATCCTCTTCTTCATTCTTCAAGAAACTCATATCAAAAATTCAATTTTAAAATTTTTTATAATTCTTGTAGTAGGACTTTTTTATAATGTCTTTTTGTTAGGTGAGAGAGTAAGTTTCCCGATAACAGCAGCCAACATAGCATATCCGTGCCATCAGAATTATTTTGAAAGTATCAGATATTTTGCTGTGGAATTTGGTAATCTGTTAGGAGCGATGTTAGCTTATATTTTTGTTCAATATTTCACGTATTTCTTCTTTTATTTTTTCATGTTATTGACGGTTATTTGTTTGTTTTTGATGTATTTGAGACGCTCCACTCTATCGAATCCAGCTCCATTAATATAAATTTTCGCTAGTCTTACCAGTAAATTACGCGAATTGCATCAGTTGTTATCAGCGGAGAATCATTTCCTTTCAATTTACTTACACTTATTGAAAGTGTCCGAAATTTTATGTTTTTAATGTAAACTGACTAAACCCTCGGGGGCCACGGTGAGACAAGCTTGTGTGCATGCAACGCTACATTACTGCATTGCATGTAGCTGATGATATGTCGTGGAGCTGAGTATTTTGATCAAAATTCTTGTATTTTGCTTAGCGCAAACTAATATCCCGTTAGGGTGTGCGCTTATTTGTGAAACGTTTGTTTTACAGTGGAATCTGTCTAAAGCGGACACCATTGGTGTGAAAGAAAGTGTCCGCTTTAGATAGATGTCCGCTTTATAGAGAGTTTTCCTAAAACTGATTTTTATGGTCCCAATTTACCAAAAGCTGTATTTTTATCTCGTGTATGGTTTACTTCTAATGGGAAACGTGTCAACAGAGGGTAACTCATTGGGCCTGAGAAAGCCGTTGATTGGAGCGAAAAAAACATTAAAAAAATACTTGAAATTGTAAACAAAAAAGTTGAAAAATGTACAAATTGATGAAAGATATATTGTGTTACTTTGTGTCCGCTTTATGCCGAGATTTTTTAGGGGAAACCTTCATTTGGTGCAAAAAAAAAAAGTGTCCGCTTTAGTACTGTCCGCTTTATAACTGTCCGCTTTATAGAGATTTTTTTATGAGAATTTGACCGTAAATCATTCCGTTCTACGAGATTGCGTCCGCTTTAAACAGATGTCCGCTTTATACCGTGTCCGCTTTAGACAGATTCCACTGTACTACGTCAGTCAAATTTTTCTGTCCCATGTTGCTAATGCATCGTTACGTGCATTCTTTTTAAAATTTAAAGTTTCAAATCGTAAACAGACGATCCCTTACATATTTTTGATCAGTTTTTCGAGCTCTATAATTTAGTGATAGTTATGCTTTTGGATTGTGTGATTTTATTTTTGGGTCACCCTACTATATATGAGAGGAAGAGCACGGGCGAAACAGTAACTCAAGTTGAAAATGAACCTGTAAAAAAATTTTACACGCTATACTAGTGTTCTTATACTAATTCTACAAAACGTATAAAATATGAGAGTTTCACGAGGACGGCTTCTTTCTTTTTGTGAAACTAATTTTGTAATCGAACATTTTTTTGTAATCGAATTTTTTTTTGTAATCGAACTTTTTTTTGTAATCGTTTTCAGACCGGTCCTTAAGACAGAACTGAAACTGGACCGGTCTGAAATTTCAGTTCGGCAAACACGTCTATACGATATGTGGAGTTTATGAGGAGACAGAATCAAACTCAGACCGGACTAAATTTGGAGTGGAAACCGGACAAATGGAGTTTTGGGTTCTGAACATTTCCACAATTCATAGCAGAATAAAAATCATCAGTTTCAAAGATAGAAACGTCAGAAGGTAAGATTGTTTTTATTTGCTTTAGTTAAATAAGGGAAATTGGTTATGTCTTATACTTCCGAAGTTTAATTGTGTTTAGGTAGGAGAATACATCCCTTTTCTTAATCTCTTTTCCAAATCTTTTTTAGTAGCCAAGTGGTAAGAAATGTTCTACCTAGCTTTTTGTTTAACTGTTCAACTTCTGAAATCTCTAAAAAGGCAAAATAACACTGAAAAATAGGGGAAATTGTATTCTTTGTATGATCGATCAAACACAACATTTTTGTATATAAACAGACTAATCATGACAGTATATAGCATGTAAAACCATTTTATGGATCAAAACTGTAAAAGTTTTTTACACACTACACTAGTTTTCTATTATATACGCATGTGTTGGTATCAAAAAACTCAATTTCATGCCGGCGTATGAGATTCATACCAGCATGAGTTTCATATCGCCTTAATTGTGTAAACACTTACAGGAACTGATCGCAGATAGGTATGTCTTTTGTCTTGTCTATTGATTTTATAGGAAGGGCTTACAATGGCTTTTGTTTCGTCAACTGATCGAATATGCACCGTGTATGTGAACAAAAACATCACCAGAAATTCTTTCGGTGCATTGGAAAATACAAAATCAGCAATCAGTTTCAGCAGAGTGTTCTTCTTTTTCTTTACATAGTGTTATCTATGTAAGAAAGATCAATATTTATAACCTTATCTTCTCAGCTAAACGATAATCGCTTTGAAATCCAATATTTTCAAAATCTTTCCCTTTATTTAAATTTTTTGTTAGGATTAAAGCCTTCAGTCATATGACTTGCACGTGATGGAGGGGAATATTTTTCAGGACAACGGTTTCGAAAGTATTATAATATTTTTTCACTTTGATGAAATTACGTTAATTTGAAAGTGAAAGTAAGGGGACAAGAAATGGACAGAAAACAGCATATTTCTGCTCCCTTTGCAGAGTTCCACATGGCCAATAAAAATGATGACGTGTTAAATGAAGAATTCGATTGCAGCCATGGGTAACTTTTAGTTTTTTGGCACCAAGCATATAAAAATTAGTATGTGTAATGTTTGGTTTCTCCTTTTCTTTAAATTAGAAAGTTTACGGATAGTCTCATAATGTTATCATTTAGTACAGTAGATGAAATCGACCGCCCCGGAGAGGTTCAAGGCCTATGTAAACGATCACCCTTCACACTTAGCAACCGCCCAACAATACAAGCAGGAGATGAATCACGTGACGAAGTGGACTACTGTTCGTGTTCGCCAAGACGTAAGCAAGAATTCAAAGTTGCTAGTGACGACGAAAAACATTGTGCTTTTGTAATTTCGGATGAGGCGGTCGTCAAATTCAGAACAGATGAGTTTGAAAGTACAGAAAACATTGAAATAACCGACAATGAATGTTCTGGTGGAGCATCAGGTAGTGGTACTGATGGACGTGGTAGTTTAAACTTCGTCAAACATAGTCCATGTGTAATGGAGAAAATCAACAAAGAAGGGATGGTTTCATGTCATGCAAAAAAGTAAACAACCAAATTGTTTGCTTCAGTCACATTCATTGTTAAAACCATTATTTACTTGCGATTTCTGTGTGTAATAAAGTATTACTGTTTAGTTTCTTATTTCATCTTCCTTAAAATCAGATTTGTGGGAGAAGGAACTTTGTAATTTTATATTTCATTTGATTGCGTGTGTTGTTGGAAAATAAAGAGTCCTCTCTCTCAAGGACAAGGCAAACTTGTAAACTCATGACCTACTTAAACTCATGACCTACTTAAACTCCTGGCCTACTTAAACTCATGTAAACGTAAGTTAGTAAATAAATTTAAATCGTTGAAAACCCAACTTCGTTCCCATTTTGACGAATTACCCGCCGTCATCATTCGTCAAAAAGACAAGCTGCCCTGGGAACAACGTTGAGGGAAATTCTTGAATTCTATGAACTTACTCTTCAGCGACTATTTCAGAGTTAGTTCCACTGTTTCGTAGCAAAGACTTGTATTTTTGAGGCTCATATGACATCATCATGTTGTGTTTGAAGACACTTTGCTTTTAATAATATGTGATCATGCATAACACACCTTACTAACCCTATACTAACTGGTTATGAGGGCATAACCGGAGAATATTGACTGACGTCATAGAAAAGTACGTGACGGAAGTCAATATTCGAAGGTAATGCCCGAAATAAACAGTTAGTATATGGGTTATTACCCGCGTTATACTTCGTTTCGTACACCAAAAACTTTTCTTTCTCATTTTTGTGTGACATTCGATTTGTTATTAAAAATAGAAAAAATACAATGCAATGAGTTCCTTAACTTTTTCAGTTATTATCAGTTATCATAATTTGTCCCTGCAATATCTTTTCTATCTATCAATCTATGTTCTTCTGTGTTTGTTTACATTCATGCCTCTTATTTTATAACAATATTGTTGCCATGACACTTCAGCGGGCTGTACCGGTGAGTATAGACCGGAGTGACGTCATATTTAAGCGTAATTGACCAATAGGATCGCCCGAATTTTTTGTATCGAATACAGCCCTGCTACGCGGATAATAAATTATAATAATAATTGTATTTCCAGGTATATTCGTGCTACAATGACCTTCAAACTATTAATTCAAACTATTAATTCAAACTATTAATTCAAACTATTAATTCTAAAATGAAATGAAATTAATTATCACTAAGAGAAAAACTCTGAAAATTCTAATATTCTGAAAAGTATATTGTATCAGTTTCAAAGTGAGGAAAAAATTAGAACTAGCTTTTAGCAGCATCTGTTTAGGAAAATAATAAGCTGCAGCGGGTACTTTTTTTAGTACTGAAAACGACAGCTACAAAACATAACGGTTATATATTCTTCACAGTATATAAAAGTCTAGGATCTCTATACGCTGCCTTTGATGTGCTTTCGAATTGGTTATAATATCTTTTGAAGGAAGGTGGGTCAAGTTCGGGTTGATGTCGCGGGAAAGTACGTGGCTCGCATGCTTTACCTAATGTTAGAAATACAATGCAGTAAGAAACAGAAACACAAACAAGCAAACGAAAAAAAATTACACTAAAGAATGATTCAATCAAGCAATCATTAAAATCCTAATTGTAGTGTCCACACAGCTAGTGCGGCCATAGTGTATACTCTCACTTCGTGAGCATATACCTGACTGTGCAAGAAAACCAAGATGGCCAACGGCGTGTAGAAGGTGCGTTAATGAAGTGGATTTAGCTGTCAAGAGATCCTGATAGAAAGCCAGCTTTGCTACTGCATCTGATTGGGCAGAAAGTCCAAGAGATCTTTGAGACACTCCCTGACAAGGGACAGACTTACAATGAAGCACTCACTGCTTTGAATTTGTACTTCAGAGTACAAGAGAACATCCCCTATGAACGATCTGTGTTTAGGGTAACTCGTCAAGAATCTCACGAAAGTAATTTGAGCAATTGAGCAATATGTTAAATGTCCGACGAACACTTAAGACCTAGTCATTTCTACCTGGTGGTCAACCAAATTCCAAATTCCAAATTCCAAAATGCTTCTCGGAAATGGTGACATGACTCTAGCTGACGTTCTTGCAATGGGCAAATCACCACCTCCGCCACTGCAACAAAAAACGAATATTTGTGGTACGAGTGTCGTGCGAAAGGACTGCTATGCAACTTATGCGGAACAAAACCCATTTTAGACAAACGTCAAATCTAACCTCACCGTTTTCCAACAGGAGGACGATCCCCCATCACTATCAGGAGGATGATCCAAAATGTAGAGCGAGGCTTAGCAAAGACACCGCCCAGAAACTTTACCTTCTCCGTGTTGGTCCGCCGTCCCCTGCACCCTATGTCAATAACATCGACACTTCACAGAACACAAGCAAGCTTCTGGACAACTACAATGACCTGTTCGGAGAACATGACCTGACGAAGTACACCGATATCAGAGTGCATATCGACAACTCCGTCACACCCACGCAACGCAATTCATCGCGTGCCAATGCACACCCAACAGAAAGACCTTGATGAGCTAAAGCGTCTTCTAGGGCTTGACACCGAAAATCATGTCAGCCCAACTACTTAAAGTTAAATCGCGACAAGTGTATCTTCTCCGTCGACATCGTCACCAAAAAGCGACAACCGTTCATGTGAGGATCAGCTCAAAAGTCCGCATTCGATCAACTCAAAGGCGTTCTTTAAAGTCCAGACGTTAGCCAAAAACACTATTGTCGTCGATATAAGCCCTGTCGATCTTGGAGTGAGTATAACTGAAGAGTGAGATAATGGTGAGGTGCGAACAATATCGAATGAATCAAGGTCACTCACACAAGTCGAAAGACGTTATAGCCAAACGCGGAACGTGAAAAGTCCCAGATGTCCTCTCACGATGCCCCACCAAAGCGACGATCAACACTCAAGAAGCAGCCACAAATATCGCAATGATCACCGCCCATGCTGTTCCAGTCATCGTGGACATACAAGAAATTATCCGTAAAACATCCAAAGATAATATATTCTCACGGTCGTATACCTTAGCATCATCACTGACAATGGAACAAATCAAAAATCAAAAATTCAACAGCATCCCTACAAGGAACTTTCACTCTCAGATGACGGAGTTATACTGAAAACAACCTCATCGTATTTAAATACCAACCGCTGTTCGACAAAAGCTTTTCAATCTAGCTCACCGCCAACACCTAGGTATCAACTTTCCCCGCCGGTACCACACTTTACGTACTCACAAATTTTGTATTATTAATAGTAGTATTGTTAACTTGTCGGTTTTAGTATGTTATTACATTATATAGAAACTATTGTATAAATGAAAAAAAAATGACAGGAGACTCCAATTAGTCAAAAAGGGTATTACAAAAAGGGGTACCACCCAGACAGGGTTATTTTTGTTGGGTAGTTATATCCTTCCAAATAGAACTTGAAATTTCAACGCAATTTATACAATTGATTGAATACTCACCTCCAAGTAATCTTATGTGAGTTGGAAGTTCTGCAACTTTTTTCTTTGTCTTAAAATTAGATCTATGTGTTGTCTCAAAATAGTGTCTGAACTAAAGAAAGAAATCGGTGGATAATTGATGGCTTCATTAATAAATATTTATAGATTGACTTAAAAATCCTAAATAATTACTTGTGATGGTATAGGTTTATTTCTCGCGATATATTGGACGTCGTATCTCTCTTCGTTCCAGTTGCCAATAAGTGTATCTGATTTGAAATCTGTTTCGTTCGTTGTACATCGCCAGCCAAATTGTTGGAATTTGTTTCCATCAAAAAAGTCATATACCTCCCCATTACCACTAGCAGCCATGTGCGTAAATGGAGGTTTTTTACGCTCCATTTGGCAGACTTCAGACAAACGTTTAGCTATTCTCTATCTATGTGAGGTGGTACTTTTCGCAGCCATGTTTGTTTACACGATGTTATGCCATTTTAAATCGTTCCACCGTTTCCATGGCGTAAACTTGCATTGCTCTTTATCCATAATGGGGATTATTATGATCAAGAAGATGATCAACAAATAGGTTGTTTTTAGAAAGATATTATTCTATTTACAGTAGAATGTCTCAAACCCAGACTATTACAAAGCCTCCTGTTCAGCTGTCACGAACTCATGATTACCTTTACGGTAAGGTTGCCTGTTTATAATACAACAATAAATTACATAAAAAATGTTTTTTTTAGCTTAAACTTGAAATTGTGTGTGGTGTTGGGGTGTGTTGTTGTGTATTGCTATTGGTGTGCGTGTGTGTGTGTGTGTCTCTCTCTCTCTTTCTGTTTTTAGTCGTTTTTACATTTGAGCCAACCTACCTCCTGTGTGTAATGGTTTCAAAGAATATGATTCATTTATGTTCTGACTCCTTGTTCTTTGCATGCAAGACAAGATAATCGTAAGGACTTAAATGCAACTAAGCCATAAATTTATGGTAACCAAAATATTAGGTACATAGGTAATTTTGCTACGTAGAAAAAAATCTAATTTTGTTCTTCTTCATTGTTCTTATATTCTTGAATCTACAGATAATTTACACCCTAATAGATGGTGATATTGACCCAAAATACTTAATGATCAGTTTTTTGTGTACTCTATGGACAGTCCACAATTAATGAGGGGTTGTTTGGTGCCTGAGAGTACAATCTGACTGCCCAAAAATTTTGTTTGGTTTTTGAGGGCAGTAAAAATGGTGCACTCGTCAGACATGGGACTTAAACGTCCATGGAACATAACGAACCAAAAAAAATCAATTTCGTATTCGATTTAGCGTTCAAAAGGGAAAAATGTTGCACTGAATGTTGCATGGGTTGGCAAAAAAATGGACGATTTTCCATTGCAACATAGGTGCAAGTACCATTTCTGTTGCAACATTGTTGCAAAGCCTAGTGGCCATTTAGGAAATTATATTCTGATTATTCCACATTTGTAAGAAGATTCCTCTGAGGGAGCAGTCAGAGTGTTATTTTTGTATTAACTTAGAGCAGTAGTGACAAACGATGTATGTAGCAAGTACCAAACCAATGTACCCTAATTGTCACCAGATATCAAACTCGTGTGTCTACAGGCCCAAAATGAGAAATTTAATTATTTTTAATAATATTTTATACAAACAAAAGACCATCATGTTAAAGTAAAAGGATTAATAGGACTAGTAGCATTGAAAGTGCCAGGACCAAATGACATACCAACAAATAATGTTAAAGTTTGGCAAGCTAATATCGAGCTTGCCAAAATTATATCGAAGCTTACCAAACTTATAAACTAAAGGATAGAAATTATTTGCTGAACAAATTAAATCTTCACAAAGAATGAATCTCCATTCATAAGATTACTTGTCCTTATGGTTCTACTGTAATAACTAGTATATATACCTTGTAAATTTTTTTTACAGGTTCATTTACCCCATGAGTTACCGCCAACCCCCACCCGTACTTTCCCTCTCGCAGATAGTAATGAAAAATAAAATCACTGAATTGCGAAAGATAAGTAGTACCATGTTATAGAGCTCGTAAAACTGATTAAAAAAATGCATGGGATCGCTTGTTGATGTTATATTCTTTAAGTGAAATAAGAGACACACGACCAGGCTGTGAACTTATAATACGGTAAGATGAACTTATCATACTAGTATAAGAAGATTTCAATCTCTCTATTTTGCATACACACATTTATTTATCATATGACAGTATAGGGTGAAAAAAAATTTTTTTATGGAGCAAAACTGTGAAATTCCAACTTTCTCTAATCGAAACGAATTTCAAGGTCCCAAATGTGGAATAATTAGCACATAATTTGAAACTAGACTGATTTGCATTATGGGTTTCTGATGTATAAAGATGTTATTGTTGAAACGATGCATTTTTTCGTTTACATATATGATTGACAAATTTACAAAAAAAGAGACATAAATTAATTCAAACTTTTAGTTAATCAAATTCGTACATTGTGAAAAATACTTTTTGTACAAAGTGGATCAGCCCCTTTTAACATATTTATACAGGTGATATAATATAATTTTACATTGGAAACAAAAAATTGCATGAAAAGAAAAACTTTTAATTTATTTGCTTGTTTAGAGAATGATTCAAAGTCTAAGTTAGTTTTTTTAAATTTTTTTTTTTTTTAGATCCATTGTATGCACTATCAAGTGAACGTGATCATGCTCGCGCTACATTCAGAGCAAATACCAATGTTGCAAGAATTGTAAGTCTGTGGATTTTTTTTTTAATCATTGAGACCTTTAGAATTTGTTTCGATAATATTCAATTATCATTGTTTCTCATTTTGTTCATTAGCGAAGATTTGCAGAGTTCAAAGATATGTTCAGTTGTTTGCCTCATCACCCAAATAATCAAGTTCGTATCGATGTGACAGATCCTGTTCCAAACTTTATACCCCGTCAGTGGAGAGGTTACAGCGAGCAAGCTCGTGAAGCCCTTGTGCGCTATAAGAAGTATGTTTATTTTTGATTTGTTTATTTTATAAATTCTGAGTGTAGTGCCATGTTCCCAAATAATTTTCAGTGGTCTGAAAAGATAAGCTCTGGGTATTTGGAAGATATAATTATCATCCTTCATATTTCTAAATTCCAGGTTCAATTATGATCCAAGTGTGAAAGTGCCAACAAAGTTCTACAAAACTGCAGATGTTTCTGGTAAAGATAGATACAAATACTTCAGAAGGTAAGTTATTAAAATATTTAAAAAAATATGTCTCTAGAGAATTATGCATTTGGTAACCATACTAACGCTCAAATTCACGCCATCCTAAATTCCCCGCACAGCATGTGTGTGTGAATAGTTAAAATTTTCTCATTTGTTTGTGCACATTGTCTTCTGAGCTTTCCCCTGAATGATTCACATTTTGCAAAACAGAGATTTGAGTATTGATATATTCTGTATTCTGGTGTTTTGGCACAACTTTTATGACTGGAATCATCTAAAGGGTAATAAATAGCTATAAAGCATACAAGCTTTGTTTTATTATTGTGTGCATTGTGAATCACAATCACCTTCAGGCTAACAAAACTAATAGTGTACAAAAGGGAATTCAGAAGTCATAGCAACAGGATATTTAGAACCATCATGACAGCCAAAGTAGCGAGATTTCATTATTTCAAAATAATTAGTCGGACAAAGGATAACATAGTACTTGATAATTTTATTTTATTTTAATTTTTTAATTTAATTTTAATAATTCACATCTTTTAGACCCATTATACCGTTTCTCCAACAAGTTCCTCCTGAAGTAATATTACATTCAAGGTACAACCTTTTTTCTTTTCCTTCTTTTTTTGTGTTAATTTAAAGAGATCAATCTGCATTCAAATGACAACTCTATTTTTAGTGAACAATTTGATGGGGTGGATCCTCTAGCAGAGCAACCTTTTGAACCTGTAACCCGCAGTGTTTTCGTTCAAACAGATTACAGGGAAAGTGAAACACAAACTGATCCTTACACTCCAGAATATGTCATTCGGCAAGGATCTCAACCGGAATTGCTCACCTTAGCAACACTTTCTTATGGTAAATCAAATGTTATCACTGTTTTTCAACATTCTTTTCCATTCATTTTTTGCATGTTTTCATTTCTGGCATCAGATTGTGATGGAGAATTATTATCCTGACCTTTTTTTTTTTCGTTTCAATCATATTGAGCCCCTTTTGGAGCCAGGAACTTCTGAATAATAGCAACAGGCTACATGGTGTTGATTAATCAATCCCAATATTTCATTAAAGAAGATTCTAGTCTGCAGGGATAATAGTTTCACTAATGTCCTTGTAATTTCTAGGTCATGGCTTACCAGCAGGTTTGGCAGAGGTTGAGATGATTGAACGGGCAAGAGCGAAAAGGGTATGGTAAGTATAAGTGAAAACTATCATTAGCATTCTTAACTAGGATTAGTTTGTAGAGCTATTTTAGAACTAGCAAAAACGTAGGTTTTTCTAAATGGCATTTTGGATTATTGTATGTACCTGGAAGTTGGTCATCAAGACTTGCTTTATATAAAACTTACCCCAGGCCAATAGATAATAGTTCAAAAATGAACTTTTACTCCTACTAGCTTAAATAACAATTAAACAAAGTTTTTTTTTGAAAAAGTTAGGCTTCAGCTTTAATACAGAGAAATTCAATTAAATAGATATATTGAATGCATCATCTTATATGCATTATACTTCTTTCATGGCTGAAGGTTTAAAACGTATAAGACCTGATCAGAGTATCTGGGTGTAAGCATTCATCTTGGGAAAATATAAGGGGGGTCATCTTATGTGCAGAAATGATTTGGGAATAATCTTTAGGCTCCCCTATTATATGTATTTACACTCAAATTAAATGTCAGTAGGTTAAAAAATATATTCTTATCATTTTTGATCAGTGTTTTACTGCAAATAGTGATCTGTTTCACTTTTTTATCAAATAGGGAAGCCAGTTTACCAGCATTGTACGATTTAGAAAATCTGGAATTGAGACGGAAAATGATGGATGAGCAAGAACGGAAAGAATGGGCTTTCAGGGAGAAAGAAATCGAAAAGTAAGGATGTATTAATTTTGTAATGTTTGATAAGTATTTCTTTTTTCATAATACTCTTTAGCATTTATTAACTTCAAAAGTTTGGAGAAATTAATGACAACAGATCAACTTTTGCTTTAAAATGTTTCTTTTTTGGATACAAATATTTTTAGCATTTCTTCAAACAACTAATTGAATGCTAATTAAGGTTTTAAAACCTCACATGACTAAAATGCTGAATTATTATAATGTGGAATTCTTATTACTTCTGTCCAGCATTCTTATTGGAGCTACACTTCAACTACTTCATTATAACAAAACCCAATCTTCTGAAAATGTTTGCAAACAATGAATTTCCTTTTGAAGGGATCAAAGATACGATGTTAAATCAGCTAAAAAATAAAATATAATTGGTAGATAAGTTCCATGAGTGGTTGAGTTCATGATTATGAGCACATGGAAACACTATCGAAATATCCTACTTCTAATCTTCTGTAAATTTGAAGACAGTGAAATTTCTTTATTGTTGTTTTTATAATCAGTGCCAAATTGTATTTTTGAAAATTATTAATCGAATTAAAGCAATTTTTATGTTTTTCGAATTACTTAACATTTCAATTTTCAAAAAAACAACATGAAATTTTAGATACCATGATTCAACATGATTCAGCCTATTTTTTTTTCTCCATTCAATCTTGAAAACAATCAAATCGAAATACAATATTATGGAACATGTCAGAACTGCACTTACTTTATACTAATACCAATTAAATTGATTTTGATTGTTTGCAGACTGCAAGAAACTAAACTCAAGTTATTACAGAAGATATTACAGGAACGAGAAGAACAGAATAATGAATTGAACACAAAGAGGTTAGACAAACTGTGGTCTATCAAGCAAAAGCAAAAAGAGAAGAAATTCAACAAGATTCGGGCGGAGCACATTAAAAGTGAGAATACAGGTTTACCGTATTTCCTTGAATAAGCTTATTTAAAAATCACACTTTCAGGACGGGTTATTCAGGTGGTGGTGGTGCTTGGAGGAAAAACCAGTAAGAAATATGGAAAAATTGGAAACCGGAATCATTATGATACGCTGTAATCAAAAAATGTAATAATATAACAGTGCTTATTCAAGGAAATGGTATTCGAACTATCAACATTTCTAGTTTCTTTTTTTTATTTCGTTTTCTTCACGGTTGTCAAATTTCTCAAATCCTACTTGTTGTATTGTTGTTACAAATAGAATTGAATGAAAACTGTATCTTTTCCTCACAACCCAAATGTCATCATCACCGGTGAAAATGAGAAAATATAAAGTTTAAAAATATGCAAAATTCTAGTCAACGATGTAATTTTACAGAAGTGACTAAAAATCTATTTCAGCACCAATCAAGGCGAATCAACGTAATTAATAATAATATTGATTATTTTTCTTTAGTGATTAGAAAATTAACTGGCAAGCAAAAGAATATCGAAGGGAAATTAGAAAGGCGGGATATTTTAAAAGATTATTCTAGTCCTGATTCTCAAGCATATGCACCTTTATCCAGGATTGGTGTGTTCTTAGACCGTGGTTCAGAAAGATATAAAGTTCGTAGTAGACATTTGACTACTTATCAAGGTTTACTGGAGCTCGAAGCTTCTTTGCCAGACTACGTTCTGCAGCCTCGTATACAAGCGCCGAAACCGAAATCTGCTAGTAGAGGTAAACATTTTTTCTCTCAATTTATCATGACGATTCCGTGATGAGAATTATCTCTGAGGCAAGTGTATCCTTCATACTGGGAAAATCTTCAAACATTTACTTGTAGAAATCAATGTTATCATTTCTTATAATTCACAATCATCTCCGCCATACTTTTTACGTTTTTAATGATCGGTATGAACTGTCAAGTTGAAACATCAATATGAACCATCAATACTTCTTGATATCTAACGATGCTTCTAATCATTCAATTCTCTGTTGAAGTACACCAACAAGTACTCTAGTAGCATGATGACGATCTGCAGTTTCCGTTATTATCTGTAATATGAAAATTTGATGGTTTCCGGACTAACTTTTCGTCAATCAAAGATGAATAACAGTTAAAACTTTGTTTGCTTTTATAGCTTCCCCTGACCAATACTATCTTTTTGTTTGCTTTTATAGCTTCCCCTGACCAATACTATCTTTTTGTTTGCTTTTATAGCTTCCCCTGACCAATACTATCTTTTTGTTTGCTTTTATAGCTTCTCCTGACCAATACTATCTTTTTGTTTTCCGTAGGTCGTTATGTTAACCGAAAACACAGGCGTCAACATGAACTTGACGAAATATCTAGAGAATTGGAGACTGGGAAGGAAGAAGTGATCATCAAACCATTGCGCTACTTAGAAAAAATCGAAAAACCTGTACCCAGACCTCCCACACCATCTGTTCGTCTACCTGATGAAGTATGTTCCTTTTTTTATAAAAAAGAAATAGTGATTTCATTTTATAAAACAGTTTTTCTTCTCAATTTAATGAAAATTTCGAGACTTAGTGATCATAAATCATTTATTTTTCCAGCATTTTGTTTAAAGTTTCAAATCACCATCGTATAAACTTTACTTGTAACTTATTGTGAAAATTTTATACATTAACTATAGCAGATATGTTTGGTTAATCCGTTTAGATTGCAGAAGAAAAAGAACTTGCATTGATATTTTTACAAAAAATTATCAGAGGAAGAGCAATCCAGATAATGGTATGTTTGCTTGCGTTTTCTATGAATTCCAACATATTTCTAGTTACTCCAAGAAGTTGGTTAACATGCCTAAATGCGGTCATCACTAGTTTGCAGTCAAAACTTTGTTATTTCTGTCTGGGTTAACGAGAAAATTGTTACATATGGCTCTCGTTCTTTCAAACGAAAATAAGAGACTTTCAACCAAAACATTTTGTAATCGCAAAATAGAATGTTAACAGTCCCTTATGATAATCGAAATAATGCATCGCGCTGTTTCGTGAATCCGCAATTGGAATCCTTTCCACCGCCGAATGTCTTGTATCTACATAACTGTGTGTTTATACGTTTCTTTCACGAGTAATCAAGTCGTTTTGTGAGATCTTTCACGCGTTATCGAGTGATTTTCGTGAGATCATTCACGTTTTATCGAATGCTATAGTTTACAAGTGTAAATTTCCATTATAAAAACTTATCGTTTTTCCTCTCTCAGGTTTATTTCTCACCATTTTTTTTTATTTCATTGGAATTTTTATTGACGTCCATATATTTTTTACTTTTCCACCATTTTCTTACACTGCCCTTTCCTCGGTTAGCAATGAATCTCTTCTTTACGTGAAAAGATCACTTTAGTAGTGTTTTGGCTCCTGTTGCGTTTTCTTTTCGTCCAATTAAATGGAACAGAGCTCTTTATTTATAATGGAAAATGAATTTTAAAATGAAATCTAAAAATCTATATTCTTCTCGCTATTTGTTATCAACATTCAGATATATTTTATTTATGACGACCTTCTTCGTGTCTTTGTTTATATGCTAGATCACTTGTAGTCTTTCACCCTATAACCGTTCCTGGAATTCCTTATTTTGTATTTATAATATCTATTCCTCGGACCTGAATTCATCGAATTCCCTTGTATTTCTGTTCTGTAATTTTTTGTTAATATTTTTACTACAATCATGAAAGATCCATCGATGATGTTAGGTTTTCTATATTTTTTTCAAGCTCGATAGATGCTGGTCGTTTGAACACGATTGTTCTACGTTTAATATAATTTTATACATAAAAAAAGACCAATATATTTTCTGGTGCATTGTAAATTCCGTGTGATTTAAGTGCTTCTACCATATATCATATAAGACTATGGAAAATATTGTAGTGGCTTAAATAAAAATGAATTCGCAAATTGTTGTACAACGTTAAGGAGAAACATGGGACTAGTGTGTAGTTTTTGTTTGAGAGTACGTATAATCTAATCATTGATATACAAAACCAGAAAGATTCTTCACAACCACGCCACTTTAAGTTTACTTCTTCGGACTCGAGTTGATAATTATGTTCTTCTGATGGTTGTTTTAGATGCACGATGGAAAGGAAAGAAGACGTGAGTTAATAAAAGAATTACGTAGCACACATGGATTGCAACAAGCTGAAATGACTGCTAAGAAAATAGAGAAGAATATTTTACTTCAAAAACAAAGACAGGAACGGCTAGATGAACAACAGGTCTGCTTATTTATTTATTTATCACTCGATCTATCTTTCAAAATGATTAAGGAAGAACTAAGGGAACAATACCATTTCATCGAATACATCTCGTTTATCTCTTCGAAACAAAAGAAACGTTACTTCCCCGCTGACATATGATATAGTTTCTGTCGTAAGAACTCACTATTGTCTTTACTTGATCACAGGAATCTTATGTGGACGAGATTTTAGACGAACTTGAAGGTGCTTCGTTAGGTGATATGCTGGATTTCTACAGCAAGGAGCTTGTTCGTTTTCAGGTACTTACAACATTATTCAAACTCTTGTTCGTCACAAAGGTGATTTGCTTTAAGTTCTTGTTTATATCCCATTATCCTGTCGTGTTGCAGGAGGAGCGTCGTATTCATGCCTTTGCCATGTTAGCCGAACGTCAACGTCGGTTGCGTGAAGCAGAAGAGAGCGGGCGGAGACAGTTGGAGGAGAGGCGAAGAAGAGAAGAAGACGAAATCTTTAAACAGGTAAGATTTGGTGGAAGCTGCATTAGCATCAGCGCTGGACCAGGGGTATGTCGAAAAATGTGAAAATTAACATAAGCTAACATTCTCCTCCAAAAATTTCGACCCTATGAATCCGCCTCTGATCAGGTGTTCATCGAATTCAATGAGTTTCTTTATCATTTTCTCCAACGGAAATTATATGAGAATAATTTGTTGTCAGGTCATTGGTGTGCATCAGGAAACAGTTGACAGTTATCTGACCAGCATTATTTCTGATGCTATTGAATTGACCGCTGTTGAACAAGCCCGGCAAGAAGTTGAAGAAATGGCGCACAAAATCAACCAAGTGGCTTATGAAATGGAAAACTCGTTAGTTTCAAATTCAATTTCTTCATTTGAAATCTTAATCTTTTTTTGAAACCTGAAATGCTATTGTTGTTGGTTTTTTAATCTCTGGAGAATTCCCCGTTACTTTTTTCTTATTTTTTAAAAGTTGAGTGTTAATGTTTTTCTAATCTCGAGAGAGTTGGGCGTTAATGTTTTTCTAATCTCGAGAGAGTTGGGCGTTACTGTTTAAGAAGATGGTTGGGTATTTATATATGATTATTTAGTCAATATAGACGTTGATATTATGTGTTGTTTGAGTTTATTCGCAATCTACTGTCCAACCTCTTATAATTCTTGAAAGGTCCCTTCACCTTTGATTTCTATGTAAACGAACCTCGGTTATTTGACCACTATATTTGATACTACCGTATTGATTCTATTCAGTTAAAGTAAAAGCTTGTGGGAAATATTTGTTTGTTTTTATTTTAATTAGACGTACGGAACTTCAAAGTGAAGAGATTGTTGCCGAGCTCGTGACGTCATTCTTGTTACCTGAAGTCGAGCGAATTACTATGCGAGAAAACGGTAAGTAACGGTAATGTTCTTCTGTTTGAAGTCGTAAACGTAATTGGTACTATCGAAATAGTTGTTTTGAAATTTCTGGAACTTACATCGTTTTATTCCCTAGGAACCAGTGTTTGTTTTCAAGGTCATTTCTTTTGAAGTTTCACGACGAAGAGGGGAATCTTCTTCACATTCTTTTGTAAATAAGGGGCTGTTCATATGGATAAAAGTTACCTCGGTAAGCGAGAAAACGTTTCTACGCTTTACTTGGCGAGATCTCGCCTCTCTTGAGTAATGGTAAAAAAAAAAATTCTCATATGAACACAATTTCCTTGGTAAGCGGGTAAATTTCACGTTGAGTCAGCAAAACGTAAATACCGTTGCGTCTTGCACGTGCAGGTCATTTCCTCGCTTACCGAGGCAATTATTTTTCATATGAACAAAACGAAACTTTTTAGTACAAGTCCGAATACAGTATTTTAGGATTGCTTGTTTAATTAACCAATTAAATAAAACGCTTTATTTTGCATTTTTTTAAAAGAACAGGTAGCAGAATTTCAAAACAAATTTCAAGTCGTAATACGAACAAAATAAATACAAACTCATTCATCTGAGTTTTAAACTTTTTTTTAAGTGTAAACATGGTTTAATAAAGAAACTGCATTGCTTAAAACAAAAGAAATATACATTTGTGAGCTGTAACCATGGATACTTATCCTATTTTAAAATATATATATTTTTTTAAATTGTATAAGAGCCAAAAGGAAAATGAAACGAAACAAAACCCGTCTTCGTCGAAAAAAATATTATTAATAAATAAAAACGAAAAATCCATCCGAAATACTGGGTGTTAAACTTTTACAAACAAAGTAAACAAAGGTTCAAATATCAAACATGAATACAGTAGAATCCCGTTAACTCGGACCCTCAGGGGGGACAGGAAATTCGTCCGACTTAACGAATGTCCGAGATATCCGAAGTCTCGATTTATCAGGACTTATCAGGATTTTATTAAAGATTTTTGGTGAAAACTAAAAACAGTCGTCTCTCTTTAGGTTTCCTGTAGGTGAGTGCTAAAAGAAAGAACGGGGTACTAATTAATCACTCTGTATATCATCTAACAATCATCAAATAGAAAAAGCTACACATGTATATAACTTTTAAATAGCTACTGTTTCTTGAAGAAGTCTGTTATTGTCACTTGTTTTAGGAAGCGAGTGAGCTCTGATTCAACAACAGAGGAAACCTTCGTAGCCATTGCTCCTACTTCCCCACTTTCTGTAAACAGTGAATATGAAAGAAGCGTTTAAATAGCTTGCCGCGATTGTATTTTACGTTTCTTTGCGCTGCGTGACGCCTTGTTGAAATTGAGGAATGAGCGCTCTCAGGAAATCGTGTGATTTTAATGAAATTTGCAAGAATTCGATTTCCAATTCGAACCATTTGACATACGGTTTTCAGAAAGTCCGAGTTACATTAGGTTTTTTCGCTAAAGGGACCGAGAAAAATGGTACGACTTAGTGAATGTCCGAGTTATCCGGGGTACGACTTAAGCGGAGTATTTTGGCTTAATTAGGGTCGTCAAATCCAAGGGGGACAGGAAATCTGTACGACTAAGCGAATGTCCGGGTTACACAGGGTACGACTAAACGGGATTCTACTGTAGTTATAAGAAGGTCGTTTAATAGAGTTAAAATAAGAACTGCTTCTTATGAAGCTTTTCATCATGAACTGTAGGTAAGCCGAACGAATGCCTCGGCAACAAGTCTGAAATCCTCCTTTTTGTATTTCATGGGAATAAGATCCATTTTTTCGTGAATAACTGATAATTTTACCGAGAAAAAAAATACTTATTTTTTGATAAGGTTTTGAAAATTCCTAGCCTGCGTTCGTTCATACAATTTATATAGTTTCGGGAGGGAATTTCGCAGAGTCTAAAGCGTGTCGACGGAGGAGTAGGAGTAGTCCAAGGGTGTTTTAATACGGTTTTCGCTTTTGCTGCTACCGTAATAATAATATGGATTAGGTTTTCGTGTTTTTTGTATTTTTTTGTATTCCCACTGCATGTCTCATTGCCGTCGCTCTAAGTCTGGTCTCTCAAAATTCTTTGCCAACGAGTCCATATCACGTACTTCATCGAATATTTCCTTTATCATCATACTTTTCAGTCCACGTGGTTTGTAAATATATACAAATCACTTAAAACGTTAAACGTTGATTTCTTTGTCAATTTTTTAGTAGTAGGAGTAGGAGTAGTAGTTTGAGTAGGAGTAGTCCCTTGGACTACTCCTACTCCTCCGTCGACACGCTTTAGACTCTGCGAAATTAGAATCAAGAATCAAGCTTTAGTTAAGCTGAAAGATTTCTAAATTAAGGTCTGATTCACACTTATGAACCCAAACGCAACATATTTGTACTAACTCAACAATCAATTGTTTTACACAAAGGAAAACACAACAAAACGTTTGCGTGCGTGGTCTTTATCATAAGTGTGAAACATGCAGTCAGTGGATCTCAATTCAAGTGCTTTGTAAATTCATATTTTTCAGGTTCCCAGTGCAATCATCCTTTGATGATCTTAACGTTGTCCTTTTCTTTTTCTTAGTAAAAAGAAACCAGCGCAAAAATCTTCTAGCTGCTCACCGTATGATTTATAATGAAGCAGAAGGAGCTGTGCAAGCTGCTGTCAATGAATCCAACAACAAGAAAAATGAATCATAGACCTCTTCTTGTTTATTTCATTCGTTGAATTATTTGGAGTGCTCCGCCATTCAAGATCAGTCAATTACCTTGGTTCTTCCCCAAATGTGTCCAATAACAGATAAAACTGGCCAGAATAAGTTTCCCAGTATTACCTGTCAAATGCGAACTGCATAATATTAAGGTTTGTGTGCCCGGCAGACACACGACGTTGTTTTAACGTCAGAACGTCCATATAACAATACAGTTGACTCTTGATAAGTGGAACATCAACGGGACCGAAGAAAATGGTTCCACTTAGCGAATGTTCCACTTATCCGAAGTTGGCCTTTGTTAAGGCAAATCCAAGGGACCGACAAAAATACTTCCACATATCGAAAGTTCCACTTATCTGGGGTTCCACTTATCGAGAGTCAACTGTATTCAGACGTTGTGAAGACGTCCATATAACAACATTCAGACGATGTCGTGTGCCGACTGGGTGTGTGAGAGAATGCGGAAGTCATTTTTTGAGTGACTAACGAGCAGATGATGAAAAAAACTTCTTAATTTTCATCCCCTTAGGTAAGATTTCAAGATCCTCGTCTGCTTTTCTGAACGATAATTTAACAGCTGTTGGCTTTTCTGCACTTGAATGCGAAAAGTTTGCACCTTCGTGTATCACCAATATTGATGATATCATGTAAAAGGATGTAAATATATGCTTCAATTTTTTACTTTTTCAACAACAACCTGTGATTGTTGTCATGCCAACCCAATTGTATTTTTTTACTGGAAAATTATGTAAATACGAGATGATTATGTTATATTAATCCATGTCGTCATATTTTCTAATGAAAACCAACCCTTAAATTTTAAGATTTGGTGGTTTTTTTCTGATTTTTATATTTATGATTGACGCGATGATTATATTGGTTAAAAAAAGTTGTTTATTACTGGCGTTAAATATGTAGGACATGCGCAGAGCAATGACTAAATTAGCAATTAACCGATAACTGGACAAACAAACATTTGAATTTATGTACCGGGTTGTAAGATGACCAACCAATCTGTAGCTGGCTGCAGATAACGATACTTTTTCAGTTCTTTTCATATTAAGGGCATTAAAGCGAATAATTCCAAACCAGCATAGAAGTAAGTAAGTTGGTATTTTTTTATTCAAGAACATAAGACTTTTCAATGTTCTCCGCGAAATTTACATTACAAACTGTGATTTGCGGAAGTTTTTGCGCCCCGTCCGATAGTGTAATGTAGACAGGACTTTAATCCTTCACGCCTGAATGACTCGAGATGATTTATTCATTGTGAATTTCTCATGTAGCTATTCATCAATTAAATATTAATACGTTTTACTGAATAACAAAAGTTTGAAATATACGTAATATAATCAACAAATTTTAAGAAGAGCTTCAGGTAATAATATCTTCAGAATAAATCTCCTGTTTTCTTTCAAGTAGGGCACCATTTTAAGTTTTGTTTCCATCTTCGATCGGCTTGATGTTTTAAACTTTGATCTTTTACAACTCTGTCATGAGTGTCATTAACTTTCTTTTAGAACTGTCATTCTAAACAACAGGAAGAGCAAGCTTTTTTTACATGCATGTTTGAAAAGTTCCCTAACTGTCTGTTAGCTGTGTCAACACAGCTTAGTTTTCTTTATTTTTCAATCTACGTACGAAGAAACAATATTTATAGAAGACGATCTTCTCAGTAGAATGATGTTCTTTTGAATTCTATTATTCTCAAAACCTTTCTTTCACGTTATTCTTTACAGTAGGATAAATTTTTTATTTATTTTTGTTTTTCTTACGAAGGGAAATTTCCCTTGCCTATGAGGAATAATATTCCGGTCAAATAAGTTTGTGAGAGAATTATATTTAAATTGATGTTGCTGGAATTGTATATATATATTAAAATTACTGAGAGAGAGGAGGAAGAGAGGTGGAATCTTCTGGAACACCAGTTAACATTTCAACAATGTGTATCAATATGTCTTGTTTGTTTTTGTTTTTGTTTTTTTTACTTTTGTTGCTGAAAATAAATGTTTCTTTTCGATCTTTTAGACTTTGTAAAACGTAAAAGAATGGCTAACCAAAATGACGATGCATTCATCGGAAAAATTGATTCCATCAACATAAACGGGTAACTTCCCCTTTTTCTTAATTTTGTTATCTCCTTCAGTTATAGTGTCTTTAATAATCTGTTAAACGTTGCAAAGACGTCCCTATAACGTTGAAGGATATCCGCTGTGCCTGCTGGGAGTGTTGTTTATTAATGAATTTCAACTTCATTAATAAAAACAAATTTCACTTTCCAAGATGTAGTATTTTCCCAGCCAGAACATTCAAATTGACAATTACAACATGAAAATATGCTTTTGTATGCGTTGCTGTTGTTTTACCTTTCATTGAACATGGGTTTTTACTTTAACTTTCAAAATTGTTATCCTCAGCTAATTAAATGTGGCCTTTCTATAAACAGCTTGCCAGTCATTCGAGGAATTTGAAAGTCTATAGAAAATCAGTTATCGTGACTATAATAGAGTATTACTATAAGCTTTTTTGAAATCAAGAGAAGATAAATTTATACTTACTGACATTCCAAAGTTTATTGATAACCTTTGCAGCGAAAAACCCATCCATGAGAAG
The DNA here is from genome assembly GCA_039566895.2 of Turritopsis rubra. Taxonomy (NCBI): domain Eukaryota; kingdom Metazoa; phylum Cnidaria; class Hydrozoa; order Anthoathecata; family Oceaniidae; genus Turritopsis; species Turritopsis rubra. The sequence continues at coordinate 16,980,674 of CM077628.1, read as the reverse complement.
TGCGGTTAAGCTTCTAAAGGCTAGTCTATATACGTTTCTTTAAAGGAGGAACAGTGTCAAAGATACAAAAGTAGAAGACAGTAGAAACTGTAGTGGAGTAGAAGAGTAACAATCACACACACATACATACAAAACAACAACACTAACAACAACGACAAAACAAAAAAAACGAAAAACTATGTATGGTGTAAACCGGGGAGTACGAAAAGAACTGAAGGACAAAATGCGGATTGCTGCTTTTTGCAGAAGGAAATAGGAAAGAATAGGACGAAAGGACGAAAAGGCATTCTCACCAGTTCTATTGCTTTCTCGATCTCTCTGACCACACCCTCTTCATGTTACAGTATCACATTGGTTTTGATGTAACAGGACCACATCTCTTTCCCTATTGTTAGAATATACTGTTAATGATTTCTAATCACGTTGTTATTTAGTACTATGGATGAAATCGACCGTCCAGGAGAGGGTCAAGGTCCACGTGTACCATCGCCTTTTACGTTAGACAACCGCCCAGATCTGCAAATCTCATCTGGAGATGAATCACTAGATGAAGTGGACCGCCCTAGTTCATTGATGCCTGAGACGCCAAGAAGCGAGCCCGAGTTAAAACTCGGTAGTGATGACGAAAAAAACAATGATGACGAGAAAGACAATGCTTTTGTAATTCCAAATGAGGCGGTCGTCAAATTCCGGACAGATGAGTTTGAAATTATAGAGACAACTGAAATAACCGACAAAGAATCTTCTGACGGAGCACCAGGTAGTGGTACCGATGGGCGTTTTAGTTTAAACTTCATCAAACATAGTCCACTTTTAGAAAAACGTGTAATGGAGAAAACCGACAAAGAAGGGATCGTTTCAAGTCATGTGACGTATTGGCCGAAGGAACAACAAACGAAACATGGTAAAGACAAGCATGAAGTGAACTCTGATTACTATTATCCAATGAACACTTTTCCACGTGGCCGGTTAACCCTGATAAATGTGGAGCGTTTTCGAAGGGCCAGTGGTATGGCTGACTATCCTCGACACGGTACGAATCGAGATGCCGATGGATTATGTAAATTGTTCTTGGAATTAGGATTTATCGTTGATCGATTCGATAATCCTACGAAAAAAGAAATTTTCAGCATTCTATCAAACGCTGCCTTACAAGATTACACGAATCTTAGCTGTTGCGCATGCGCTCTTTTTAGTCATGGGGAAGAGGGAATAATATACGGGACAGACGGCTACGTGAAAATAAAGGAAATCACCAGACTATTTCGTTCCCGAACTTTAGCGGGTAAACCGAAATTTTTTTTATTCCAAGCTTGTCAAGGCTCCGAATACATGGATCCACTAGATTCCGTCGATGGTCCAGGTCGTCAAGTAACAGAAAAAGATATGGCCTTAACACTTCCCTCTGAAGCTGATTTTTTGTATGCATATTCGACAGTACCCGGTTTCTACTCATGGCGGAATTCCAGACGTGGCTCGTGGTTCATAGAAACGCTGATTGCAGTATTTCGAGAATCGGCTCACAAAATGGATGTATTACGTATGTTAACGCGTGTGAATGCACACGTTGCACATCGCAAATCAAGAACTGACGACGTGATAACGGACGATAAACGCCAGATAGCGTCGATTGTAACACAAATGCGTAAAGATTTTTTTCTGTTTCCACCTTATGGTCCCTTAGAGCAAGCCACTATCACTTCCTAATAGATTTTGTATGTTCTGATCATTACCTAAGTGAAAGGGAGGGTATGAAAAAACTAAATATCTATCTATTTATCTGCTGAAGTTTGCAATTTTTATAATTTTCGTGGTTGCATTTTTGAGTATTTTTTAAAGAAATTCTGAATTCAATAGTTTGTGAAAGTCGATAGATATAAATGGTTGTAAATGTTTATACAATGTTTGTTGAGTAACGTATCACCAATCATGTTTTCCTTCGTACGATTCACTTTTATGTCTCCTCCACCGCATCACACGTGTTGAACTTTGATAGCAATAGTGTCAGCTACTTGTTGTACTTGCGATAGTTGCGTTATCAGCTACTATCTCCGCTTGATGATGAATCTGATGACGACGACATGAACTCCACATCCTCTGTACTCGTTTTCCCATTGGTTGGATGTGACATCATCGCTGAAACTGGCATAGTAGCCAGATGTGCCTGAATAGAACATAGACCGTCTAGTTTTCTACCAAACGTGCAGAGCGAAAACAAAATACAGTTGACTCCCGATAAGTGGAACTTCCAAGTGACCGAAGAAAATGGTTCCACTTATCCGAAGTTGGGTCAAAAATCGGTAATAAATTATCCAGGGTTCCGCTTAGCGAGATTCATCTGTAGTAAATTTTACCCTGATTATAGTGACTTGAAAAGTTCGTGTTTTGAATATAGCACATCTTTCTTACCGTATCTTCTGCTACTGGACCAGGCCATATACCTCCATTCCTTGATGATGAATCCACAGATGGTAAAGATTCTAAGACCGATCGAATATATAGAAATCCTCTCTAATCTCATTGCACTGTATTTATAATTCAGAGCATCTGCTTATGGAAATGACATTAACTTTAAATTAACGATACAAAGTAACGGCCGCAGAGACAATTGAGCGTTTTGATGTCGTCAGTACAGCGATCGTACAGAAGGTGACGAGGAAACGGTTCTTCCTTTTATGATGCTTACCTTCAATAGATTTTCTATGTTCAAAATCTTCACTTTCGATACTAACTCGAGCATCAGTGTTTGAAGCTTCCATTGCGACAAGTTGGCCATGGTGTGGTCCCTTTTGAGATAACAAACCAAGAGCTCCACATCTCATTTCTATATCCAAGGGATAAGGTCTTCGAGGATCTCCTACGAAATGTAAAACATTAATTGAAAAGAAACACACACTAGAATCCTCCACTTTGTATTCTCTCCACCGTATGGCTTCAATATTCGTTAGTAAATTTCTCCATTCAATGAAATTGTTACAAGATTATTACCCGGTAGCCAATCTGGCGGCGCTTCCACCGAATTCCCGCTGCTTATGCGAAAAGCAAATTTGATTAATTCCTCACATGAAACGGATGCTGTGAAACAAATTACAATTAGAATTAAACAAGTTGTCAAAATTTAATGATTCAGTCGTGGTTTCTCTACCAATATCACACTATTCATTCAAACGCAGCAAATTCATAGATTTACCTTCCTTGGCCTGTTCAGTTGCTTCTAATTTTTTCTTGGCTTGGTAAATGGCTGTAGCCTGACATAAACAATTGAAAAAATTAATTATAATAAATAACATCTTCAATGAAGGGAATTTGAAACTGAAACTAATGGATCCCAGGATATCTTGAAGTATCGGTTTTGCACTCCAAACAATACATTTTTACTGCAATTAACGTAAAATAGTTTCTATAAGCAGTATTGAGTTAAGCCAACAAATCGTAAATACCTAAGTTTCTAAGAAGAAGATTCTAAGACAAACTTATAACTAAAAAAAGAACATAATGGGCTATTTTACCAGAACATGTTCAGCCTCTTTCAATTGAGTATGTAACTGAAAAATCTCTTGGTCTTTCCTTGCGATCTCATCTTTAACATGTTGAATCTGTTTCTGCTTCTCTAATTGTTTCATGGCTTAACAAGAAGATAAATTTCATTCACATTATTAAACAACAAAATAACGATAGGTTTTGTTTTCTTACTTATGTACATTAAGATGGTTTGAAGTGAAGAATGTCTAATGTCTAGGCTGAGCTTCAACAGAAGAATGAAACGCGAAAATAGTTAGTAATGCGTTGGTGTAAGGGAGTATGTAGAAGTGACAGAAACACAAAAAATAAGGAACACTTTGCCTTCACATTGCTGGGGTTTTTTCTAGGTCTGTTGTTTAGTACTTCAACCTTACAGAGGAAGAAAATTGAACTTTGACTAAAAGCTTACCTACAGATAAACTAGATTTAATCATTTCATCTTTCTCAATCAATTGATCAACCAACTGGCAAAATCAAAAAATAGTCATTATAATATTAGAGCCAGGTTTGAAAATACTAAGAAACCAATAAGTTTTTATTGATTTGAAAATTCAACAGCATTAAGATGAAGAATTTCAAGAGGACCATTACTGAACAAGTATCTAACCTAGCATCTAAATCCAATTTCACGTAATTTCGTGGAAACCTTTTCCATGTTAGTCGACACCCTAGCTAACACCCTGCACAATACACAACAAGCAAGTTTATCACTATTCAAGTACAATACTTACAGATTGTATCAACGTTGTATAGTTATTTTTTGCACCTTTTTGTGTGTAAGCTTTATCAATGCAGTCAAATAACTCTCTGAAAATAAAACAAAAGATTTTTTTCAAATTAACTATTATCTACTTCATTCTGGGAATCCAAGAATAACCCGCAACAGGTTTCTCACAAAAAAGTATAAGCAATGCTGATTCATTCATTCATCGATTGTCTCAATTACCATTTAAATTACCCTGATACGAGCCATTGCTTAAAATCTGGGTCATCAACAGTGGCAGAAATAGTTTCGTATGCACAACTGAAATAGTTGTGTATGCACTCTCACGGTCAACAGTTTTATTTCCACCTTGCATTGGCATACAGAACTTGTGTATGAAAAAGCCAACAATTCTTCATGACGGTAGTAGTATGATAGAGATTTGATTGTCCGACCTATATATTTTGTTCTTGGGAAGGCACAAGTTCAAATCTTTTTTTAGAGAATGATATATTGGTTGTATTTGAGCCCCGTTTTTCGTTCTATTGTTACATAAAAAGGGGTTATAAAATTACCCCGATTTTAAGTGAATAAGATTGTTAATTAGCACGTTTAGTTCAATCACGCCCAATTTCCCTGGATTTCAAATCTTAAGAGACCTTTAGAGACCTGAATAAAAGAAAACGAATATGTCATTTAGATATATCTGTTCTCTTATATATTGGTTGTAGTTGAGTCCCGTTTTGCGTTCTATGGAAGGGAGAAACAGGACTCAACTACAACCAATATAATGATTGAACGAATATATACAAATGACATATTCATTTTGTAAAGTATTATAAGTATATTTAAAACGGTAAATAGGATATCTGATTTGTCAGAAACTTAAAAAAGACACGATTAAAAACAGGATTACCCCGTAACAGGGCTCAACTCCAATTAAGACACAGGGTTATTTGTGCTTTTTTCTTTTATACTCTAAATAATCTTTGTCTCCTCAATAAATTTTGCCTACTTTCTACTAGATCAAGGTAATCGAAAACAAAATATATACTGTCATCATGATGGAACTTTTCACTTATAACAGCTTTTTAGTGTTGTAGTTGAGCCCCGTAACAACTATCTTTTCCTGCAAAGAAAGTGTCAGAACATAATGAATCGTTCTTTGAAACCATTACAGGTTTATGGAACGGGTCAGTAGTAACGGGACTCTCAATTGCATCTCCCCCCTAAGCCCACTTATAACTGGTGGTGGGGAAAAAACAGAAAGAACACTTCATCACCTGAACTTATTTTCTATGGCTTGCATAGAAAAATGTTTTGAAACGTTTGATCATGATGTTTTCCCCGAAAAGTTCACCAATTTCATTGTTTAAAAGCCAAAAGTCACATATGGCTCTGACCTGCGCGCCTGCTACTCTGAAGAATTATTATAAAATGCATCCCTTACTTCGTTATATTTTCAAAGTCTTCTAATTTTCTTTGGAGAACCTGAGCTGTGCATAGGTTAAAAGTTCTTCCAATTTCTTCCACTGAGGCCATAGTTGCAGTTTACAAGATGATTATACTATATTGTCATCCTGATTCAGTAAAACGTGAAACTATAGCTACACACCAACGATTGCGATTCCATTTAGGCATTATGGCTTAGTGTAGTGTTTACATGAATTTTTTTTGAGAAAACGAAACTATATTAATTTTCGTCAACACACGTCAGCAAAATATGGGAAAGAAACAGGCCAAAAATTTCTTGTCAGATAGTAGTGTGGTGCTTTTTCATTATTATTTTATTTTTTATATATTAATATATTTTTAATTAATTAATTGGTTGTGTATAGTTATGTTCTAATCAATAATTAGCTATCTTTTTCAGAAAAACTAAAACACCACCAAACCAAACATCTCAAATTAATCACCATGGGTGAAGATGATGCTGCTGATGAGGCCCCACCACAAACACAAACTCAAACAATTTTAACTAACTCTACACCTGAATTTTTAAGAACTCTGTTCACAACTGGTAAGTTGGTTTTAGTGTGTTATATCTATCCAGAAAACCATTGTTAAATTAAAATTTATTGATAGTGTAAAAAATGTATTTTTCTCTGATGATATTTTTAGCTTACAGAGAAGTTGATAGTTGAATCTCATGTTTACATCATCTTATTTTTCCTAATTCTCCTATTTTGATTATTGCCACAGTATATATGATGGATGACTTTCAAATATTTTTATCAGGTTTACAAGCTTATCCTGTAAACTTGAAATCAAACAAAATTTATGAAATTACTGATAATGTGCTAATATCTATTGAAAAAATCATATTTTATTTTCATTTATGACTCCCTCAGGAGAGACAAAGAAACAGAAAGTTTTTCAATGTGTATAATAAAGAGCATTTAAATTATCAACAAGATGTGTGCACATGTGGTAGACAATGAGTTGAGTTGCAAAAGAACAAGAATGTTTATAAACAATACGTATCTATATAGGGAAAGAAAAATAGCGGTGATTTGTACAAGGCAAATAGCCGGTATCACAAATAATTTGTGTTAGGGTCGTCCCACCAACCCACTTTCTGACACCTTTTTTTTGCAGTTTTTGTCGGTCACTGTAAAAATTTAATGTTGAAAATTAAATCAAAACAAAGATTACGTCATGGTATCCTAGCTATCAATGATTGCACATTTTCTAAATGTCATTCCGTTGAATGAAGATATCTCCAACTCGAAAAATTACGCTAGATTTATGGATTCACTTTTGTCTATTTTTTAATGCTTTGGTTAATTTCTTTTAGCAATTACCAACTTGGAAAAGTATGGGTGGTTTATATTGATTACTGTCTTAATTGTTGTGTATGCTGTACACAAATATAAGCCTGCCCTTGATAGATGGTTCCAGTTTCAAAGAGACAGGAAAGATGAAGAAGAGGCTAAGAAAAGTATTATTATTGATTAAATTTGTTATGAACCAAAATTCATGTTTGAGATGTTTGTTTTTACAGTTAGCAGGTCGTTTTTATAAATTTTATCCAGGAGGATGTGAATTTTATCTATCACATAAATTTTATCCAGAATTATACTCATATCTAAGATAAACCCTATTCATACCAGGCTTTTTTGGGGTTCCTCAGTACATAAAATTCAAATGTTTGAGAAAGTTTTCCACTATGCCATTTTTTCGATCAAATCTTTTTTTTTAATATTGGATCTGTTACAACTTTGTTTTCTATAAACGCATTTAAAGAAATCAAATTAATCTTTGTCCATGACTGTAAGTCAATCAATCATAAAAAGTCACCTAGTGGAAAACCAGCTTTATTTTTATCAACAAGTCGTTTTAAGGTCTGGTTTACACTGAATATCTATGTCGTATCAATGTAAAAATGCAATAATGTTAGCCTTTGTTTCTACACAATGTATAAAAATAGTTTACACAATATGTTTACGATATGGTGGTTTGATTTTTTGGGTGTTTGGGACTGGTTGTATAGCTTTTTTGGGTGTTTGGGGCTGGTTGGACAGTTTTCTTTGGGTGGCTGGGGCTGGTTGGGGATGGTTGGGGATGGCTGGTAGTAGTTGGGGTGGTACTACCCATTATCTTATTATATTCGAAAAATATACTATGTTCTAAATACATAATCCACAGATATGCATTAAAGATTTGGTGGTCGATATTGTGAAATATGTATGAATATTTTGAATATGACAGTACATTCTGTTCAATATTTTGAAATGTTTGTATATATATATTTAATAGATCCTGATAAAACATACAAAATTCAAGTTTCTGTTGAACAAGCGAGATTAAAGTTACAAGAACAAGTTGATATTGGTGCAAAGAAAAGAAAAGAACAACAGGAGAAGGTATTTGACACTTTCTTTGATTTCGAAGGGGCGCAATTATGTTTATTATCCTTCACTTTTCATTGACTTAGTGACTCACAAGACACACATTATTTTTTTGGAATTTCAAATTTTGCTGTATTAATTTCAATTAAGTATTATTCTAATAATAATAAGTATTATTATTAGTTTGAAGAAGAAAAAAGAAGACAAAGAATAGAAGAATGGGAAAAACACAAGGAAGGAAAAGGCTATCATTCCAAATTTAAACCATCTGTAAGATAATGTTGTTTTTGGGTGCAACTACTATGTTCTGTAAATATGTCGGAATAAGATTTTTCAGTAAGAACAGATTCAAAGGTAGATTTCTTCAATGGGTGTAGAATGCAGATGGGTTTCAAGTCACAAAGCCACTGTACCTGGGTGATATGAGCCTCCAATTTGGGTCCAACCTTTCATTTATAATATCCTTTATAAAATCTTAAGGAATCAATAAACTTATGTGAAGTTTCAAAAATTTTTAGTTACACTCTCTTTTTTTATAGGCTGAAAAAACATGAAAATTTTTAGCATAATTTAATCATGATAGAACTTTAACCCTAAGCTTGAAAACGTCAGTATCTGGGGGTATATACATATGTGTATAAAATATTTGATATTGATGCGACTTTCAAAAAAACTTCTCTCTATCGTTCAACATTGTTCAGAAATTGTGTTTCAATAATTATGCTGAAAGTGATGTTTATGTACTTTCCAGGCAGTCACAAAAGGATCTGTAATCATCACTTACTGCATTACTGCTACTGTGTGTCAGCTTTGTATCGTCTCATGGTCTCATGGCAAGCATATCCTAAGCTTATTTTGATGTTTAAAAAGGGTTTTTTAAGCATACACGAGGCTGAGTTTAACTGAAGAGCTTTTGTTGACATGATAATAAAGGCGTTGTTCCAAAGAGTTTATATAATTGAGTTTCCCAATGCTAACCATGGACTTGAACAGTCAATTAATTGTTGAAGTAATCAAAAAGCACAACATGGATGTCTGTACACATTATTTTGTCAACTGTTTACTTTTGGCGCTTATATATAATTGTATGTATCATTTACAGGAGATGAACCCAACTGATTTGAATGGTGGCACATTAAAACCAAAAAATAAAAAAACACTTCGAAATCAGGGTAAGAAAGAGACGAAAGATATAATTTACGTAAAATATTGATCATAATTATGCTCCAAATAAATTTTGATTTCATTCCCTTTAGATTATAATCCACTGTCGGGGAATGGAGATGGTGGTTCCTGTAGTTACAGACCTTCACGACGTAGTAAGTTTATTTGGAGATCTCAATACTTCAAGAAAAATTCTAGATATTTTATTCTAATATACCAACATTTTTTTAAACTTGACCTATTGCAAAATGATTTGAAGCTCAATGGTTTTAGCAAACACATCAGGAATAGGCCTCTTTCCTTGTGTTGGTAATATAGTGATCGTGTCTTAACATCCGTGTGGTTTTTATGACTACAGTTTGAAGCTCTAAGTAGCGGACATAGTGACGGTGAAAAAACGTGACCTACAGTCGACAGCCGTTATCTCGAATACCTGTTATCTCAAACTTTTCCGTCGGTCCCTACAGCATTTCAAGCAGCTTTCGCCTAAAATCCATCCGTTATCTCGAACACAGTTATCTCGAACTTTCACAATGTCGAACTTTTTCTTTCAGTCCTTCAGCACATTTTATCCCGATACCTCGAATTGTTTCCTTTCGAATTTTGAAAAGAAACGTTCGATTTGAAAAAACAACAACTTTGGAATGATTCATTTATCAACGCGTTCATTACAACCTAGCTATTTTTTTTAGGATTTTCCTATCGAAGTTTCACACAGTCGACGCCCGTTATCTCGAACTTTTGGTCGGTCTCGTAGAGGTTTGAGATAACGGACGTCAACTGAATATTGATCCACATTCAGGGTAATTCTTATCTCATGGTTGGTAAAACTTTGAAAGCCTTATTTAACTTTATTTAGTTTAAAGGACAGAGGGGACTTTCTAGGCATGTACGCACTTGTAAAGTGACTGGAAAGCGAGGTCACCAACATTTGCACAGGCCTAGAGAAAGTATTCTCGAAAGATAAGTGAAGAAGTGAAAACTACTAAAAAAATAAAAAATAAATGCTTTATATGACATTCTCGATTACTTTTCTTCCCATGTCCGCTAATTAAAAAGTCAATATAAGGGAACATTTGGTACAAATGAAATCTGTCCGCTGATTGCTTGTCCGCCCTTAGGAGCTTTTTGTATGAGAATTTGACCTAGATTTTGCCGGTGAAAATATTTTAATCTGTTAATTAGAGCTTCAACAGTACCATCATTATTGTTTAGTGAGTTGTCCTTATTGAATTTCTTTTAGATGTTTCTGATATAATTATTGAATTTCTTTTATAATTATTCTGATATAATTATTGAATTTCTTTTATAATTATTCTGATATAATTATTGAATTTCTTTTAGATGTTTCTGGAGGTGGATGAGGTTAAGTATGCGCATGACAGCTAACATATGATTGGCTCCTTGATGCGCTATTTATTCAGTCGATATATACACATAATGTACGCAACTTTCCAGTCTTTTCTAACCAGTCAGTTATTTCATGTAAGATTTTATAAGGAAGCTAATCATTAGCTACTGTTAAATCTAATTCTCAAACACAACGTCAATTTGAAAATCACATTATTTAAGATGGTAAAGATACGAGTTGTCGGCACTGAAGTGACGAACTATGTTACGTGATGTGCACATTTTCAATGTCATTACGCGCATTGATTTTTTGATTGGAAATCCGCATTCACGTAAGTAAGTGTTGGAACGGTTTTTCTCCTTCGTGTTGAAGAAATTTTCTTCCGTTTAATAAGAATCAAACGTGTTTCAATTGACTTGGTTACGAGTTCTTTCAAGTTGATATTGCGAGTTGGTACATTTTATGAAATTAGTTTACATAATCGTTCAGTAACGGTGTTTCTAATTGATCACGTGTTATATTGTCGACGTATTTATTTATGTAACCTTTGATTTTAACGCATTTTCTTTCCAAAGAATTGTGAAGTTGCGTTTTAATCAGGGAGTAAATGCTTTTTGTAAATGATATATACTACTGTTTATGTTTTAAAAATGAAGAAGATGAATTAGTAAGAATGAAGCAGGTTTTTCTTTTTTTTCTGTTCAATTCATTTCCATATTTGACCCTGATTATCTCCAACCCTCCACAAAATATATTGGAAAAACTCAAAAAATTGGCTGTGGGAAATCTGGTGAACGCGATAAATATTTGAGTCAAGAGCTTTAACAAACGACTAAAATTGAAATTTTTTCGACATTTTACGAAAAGAAACTTTCCCTGAGAGGTTATTTTGGGAGATTTTGCTGGGAAATACTTTCACGAATTTTGAAAGGTGTTAAGCGCGAATTGAGAAAAAGACGAACTAAACATTTCAGTGGTGTAAATGTATCTCTTCTTGTGGTCATGTTGCTTTTGAAATGGTATGTATCAAAAAGCATTATGCTGAAAAGCTTAAGACCAAGGTCCAGTTATACATAAAGCAAACTGAAAGCCAACTTATCGGGGAAAACTAAGTCGGAGGAAATTTTAGTCATTTGTACTCACCTCAAGAGCGGGAGACCATGCCAGCAACCATTTCGGTGTGAATCGATCCACTCAGCATAAGAGGGGATATTGAGTTGTCCAACTGAGCAGTTGAGAAAAATCTCTCCATGCCAAATAAGGGCTTTAAATGCCTGTGCAGCACCATCAAGAGGCTATCGCGAGTAAGAAGGGGATTGCCATGACGACATATTTGCCATTATAGTTAAGGTACATCATTGACTGATTTTATTCAGTTAATAAAAACTGGCAGAAAAAAAGGTCAGATAAAAACATCTCCTTCAAAATGTGAACGTTATCGTAATTAAAAAGTCTCTTTAAAAATTTATTTTTAATTAGCTTATATATACTTTAAAGATTCATTTGTAATTACCCTGCATATAGTTTAAAATAGAACTCAACATCTTATTAAAGTTAATATTCAAATTATACACACAAATATATTAAAGTTAATTTTCAATGAAAGAAGTTGTACCTGCAAGTTAATTTTCAATGAAAGAAGTTGTACCTGCAAGTTAATTTTCAATGAAAGAAGTTGTACCTGCAAGTTAATTTTCAATGAAAGAAGTTGTACCTGCAAGTTAATTTTCAATGAAAGAAGTTGTACCTGCAAGTTAATTTTCAATGAAAGAAGTTGTACCTGCAAGTTAATTTTCAATGAAAGAAGTTGTACCTGCAAGTTAATTTTCAATGAAAGAAGTTGTACCTGCAAGTTAATTTTCAATGAAAGAAGTTGTACCTACAAGTTATGCAATAGTTTCATTTCTATCCAATTTTTTAATTGAGTCATCCGCTTTTTCTTTAGAGGTTTTGCATCATAAGTGTGCTTTTGTAATTACTGTTAGCTTTCTGTTAGAGTTTCGAAAACATCACGTTTGTAAATACGTCTCTGTGTCTGCTTATAAGGGAAGAAAATGATGCAATCGCTTTCTTCTTTCTGGTAATTACAATCAAAAATAATTTTTTATGAATAATATGAAAAATAAAGAAAAAGGTGGCCTCGGGGTCAACTTCAAGTTCCGATAATCATTTTTGTACTTTCGATGAATGCAAGTCTTTTTTTGTTCATTTGAAGATAATGCACTGTTAGCATTATGTTTTATCAATATCGTCACTAAGTTGGATCCAGACCCTCATAACGGAGTTTAGCATAGGTGGCTCAATGGAGAAAATTGTTTTGCACGTTATTTATTTCGGACATGTTATTTATGTTGGACATAATTATAATTCCAAGGTTTTAAAGATGAAATGATAAAAAGTTATGTTACTAGAGTGAATATTTATCTTGACAAAGACCTGGAACCAACTAAGAGGGCAGAAGATAGGTTGCTAAATCGAGGAGATAGAGTATGTTTTACTGATAATTTCTCTTCACTGTAAGTTCACGGTGAAATAAAAATGTTTGAAAGAACGAGACATAACTTGACTCTAGCCTCACGAACCCAGACAACATTGAGAAGGTTTGCACCATAAACTTAGGTGCGGGGCACTGGTCAGTTGACCTATATGTTTGTATAGCAATACATGATCTTTAATCCTTGCAACAACAGATAACCAAACTTTCGATAACATCCCATCAGATACTAAAGACAGAGACTATAGTGTCTTTGTATATACAGTACAAGATTCAAACGTAGTGTTTTTCAACACAAGTATCACTTTTCATTGCGCAAAATAACTGAAAGATATATATATAGAATTGACGGAAACATTCGTCATAAGTCAGAAAGTATCCGCGTTTTTTGTGCTGATGGCGGATCGTCACTAGCCGGTCAATGCATGTCTTCGCAAACATCGTCATAAAATCGTCTAGTACAGATCCGTCATGACCTTTTAACTGTCCAGTCAAAAATATTTTTTTATTATGAAATCATCTGCAACGTAACATCCATCCCCCATCCCAGAGTGTTACCAAGCCCTTAGTTTGATATTTAGACAAAAATAAAATCCTAAAATCACATGATTTTTATGACTTGTAACCAGTCCCAAATAGAACACAATTTGATTTATTTATTCAACTTGCGGTAAGAGATGAGATCGTTACGAATAACGGACGTCATCAAAAATAATTAGTGACATTAAAGCGAATACATTCACCATTTACGTTCCAAGTTCGTAATTAATAAGGTCTGCAATTAATTTAATTACTTTTGGTCTAAACTATAAATTTTAGCTATTAAAAGCGTTGCAGATCAGTTGGAATTATTTTGATTAGCAGCTTTCATTGGCGAGCATATCAGCTTTCGCCTTCCTTGGATTGAACTTTAGATGCAAAATACTTTGGAGGTGAATGGTAAGATTAAATCTCTTTCTCTCATCATTCTGTTATGTTTTTTTTAATTCAGTTTCTGCTTTTCCTTGTCCTGTTATGAAGTTTAGCAACATTCACAATGAAGCATATTTGTATTTTGAAACTAAACAAACCTTATAAAATATCCTTTCATTGTAAATATTAGGAAGAAAACTTTAATGCTTACATCTGGAGAATTATAAGAGATAATATGCAATCGATTAATCCTTTGAAATGTCTTCACTACTTCTTACAAATTCAAACTCTACAAATTTCTCATTCTCCTACACATTCTTCATTTTTTTTTATAAGCAACACTTTATAAGCAACACGAGACTCAAATCTTGCAAAAATCAAAGCAACTGCTAAGCAACAGCCCAGGCCCAACTGGATGTGCCCAACAAGAAAGAAACAAACAAACAAACTGAGAACAAAACCTAACACTAAAATAAAAAGATCAAAAGGGGTTCCACACGTGCGTTATTGGTTTACATAAATAGATAAACACGCAAATCTGCTCTTCGTTCGTTAGATAGTCAACAAGTAAGGAACAAATCAGCCTGTAAAGAAAGCTACATAAGGAATATCGGGTGTCATCCAAAATTTTGTATTGCTTAAATGTAATGCGTCTCAGGACTGCTTTCCAAGTACCTAATGAGGATTTAATTACACGTTTCTTGCATAAAATTGTGATGTCGGACGATCGGGCGGGCCGTTTTGTTTAAATCTTTATGCGCCAGTTTTTGTGACCAATTCAATGAACAGGGAACGTTTAGCCTATGTTATGCAGTCTACAGAAATGGGTGTAGGTAAACGTTTTCATCAAATTTAAACTCAAGATGACTCTGAATAACATTTGAGAATGTAGGCGACAGTAGGCCACTAGGCTAGCTATATAGTCTGTAAAATAGTGCTCCGGCCGGAATGACATCACATTTGACGAATAAAAAAAGAAAACGAAAAATTGGTTTCTAGTTTTGATTTGTTGTTTATATTTGTGATCTGTAATTTTTACAAATTGCGCAATTGAGTGCTCAATTTATGTAACCAATAATTTCCGGCAACCCAGAAAAACGTACTATGACTAATGGAAGAAACTTCAAGACTGTACAGCAGCCATTTTCGGTTTCTAGTGAGCTTTCTAGCTGTGAGTTGACAACATCTCATTCTATTCATGACAAAGCTTTCGGTAGACCGATCATCTACTTTAAAAGCACAAATTTTCGCGAACAGAAAGTTTCACGGGAAAAAATTTTTTGGCTTTAACTTTTGCGAATTGCACAGCACAAATTTGGCGACTCACGAATACCTTTTCATAAATTACGCCGTTACATCCATCGCCTCGTTTCGCCCTCAACATTAACGACGTTTGGGTGGTTTATAAAGAGAAACGATTCCTCATGGAAAAACGTTTCACGCTGTTTATTTATTACGCTTTACGGAGTAGAGATTAGAAACGAGGCAATGGATGCTGTGACGTAATTTATGAAAAGGCCTATGCCAAAACATGAGAATAAATAAAAACACCAATTCGATTATAAAAGAGAAAGGGGGTATATTTTTCATAATACATGTCGTATAAATATATGATCTTTCCTCTTCCCTCCCCCAGCTTCCCGTCGCTGTATTGAATTTTAGAACCACACAATGCTTCAAATAATGATTCTAGAGATTTTTTTTGCAGGAAAAACTTTCACGAATTGAAAATTATTCGTATTAGAAACCTGTTCTTAAAGGCATACTGAACTACCCAGGGTCTATTTTAATTTCGTGGGTCCAACAAAATTAAAATTTAAGCGAGATAATATACAAATAGAAAGTACTAACCTGTTTTCATATTATACAATTGTGGCTTTTATGGCTAACCATTTAGCAGAAAAATATGATTTTTATAAGCGTATTTCTATGTTAAGAGAAAATTCTGGTAAAAGTTTACCAGAGTGTCTTTGAGGATTGTTCAAAAAGATAAATAGAATCAAGAGAAGTTCTGTAGAATTGCACAGAACATAACTAGAAATATTTAAGAATACATTTTTATTATCAACTGTGCATCGGATATTGCCACCAAAAATTGATCTTGATTCTTCTTTTAATTTCTCTCCATGTTGTTTTGATTTGAAAACGATGAAGAATTGTTAAAATAATACAGACCAGCTAACTTTCCACGGTCAACAAATTAATGAAAGGCCCGATCAATAAAAATTATTTAAAAAAAATATTTTCTGGTCCGCATAATTCATGAGCATGAAGCACGGTGATACCCTGGGTAGTTATGCCTTTAAACAATTAAAATTCTACCATTTTGACATATTAAAAATTGATACCATAAAATGCTCGTATAAACGCAGAAGAATGTTAATCTCTAGCCACTTCAATTTTGTTTAACTGTTCGAAATATTGTTTTAAATTGATCGCCTTTGAATCTTGTTAGTCTCGTGGCAACACAACCACCATCCATCCTTACAAAGCTTATTGCTAAGGAAAGAAAATGCTTCTTAAAATATGTAACATATCGGTAAAAATCTCGGTGACAACAAATAAACCTTTACAGACTAGTTACCCAACTCATACAACTCATCCAAGCCATTGTAACGTCAGTGTGAGTCGTTCCTCTCCCTTAAAATAAAAAGTAGGGAAAATGTTTAGCGATGTTTTCTAATGGAGTGATTGCTGTCAATACAGTTTCCGTATCACAAATGGAGGCTACTCTAGGACCAGCTTGGCAGGACCCTTATTGATACCGACTGGTAGTCTATTGGTAGAGTGCTCGCCTCCTGAGCGGGAGGTCAAGGTTTAAATCCTGTATGACTCACTAGTAACTATAACAGTGCGAATCGATCCACTCAGCTTCGCATTCAGCTTTGATGGCAGGATTGATGTCTAAGGGGGTTGTCTAGCTTAGTCGTTGAAGCAGACTTAAGGCTTTCATAGCCCAAATGGAGCTTTAAATTCTCTAGGACCTCTTATAAAGGACCTTCATTGGTAACAGTTCTATCTTGGATAAAAAGTAATAAATAATAATAACAATAATAACGATAAAATCAACAACATTGCAAAAACTGAAACTTCAAAGTGTAACAACCAATCATGAAATTGAATAGCATGTGATGTAACAAGAGCAAGTTACAACTTTACGAGGGAAGAGGAATTCGCATAATGATAATGATCTCTGACCTTATTGATCATTTCTGAAAAATTAATAACAGTTTGCGGTGACATTTTCAACTAACCGGATGCTTTTGGAATGAGTATACCACGCGCCATTTGCTTGGATGTCTTTTCATTTGAAAGTTTCGGTTCAGTAAGCGTTCTATCAAGCAAAATCTCGCCATGTTTAACATTTGGTTACTAACTGTGCATGTCAAAACGTATTCTTTACTGCGCATGACGCTCTGTTTGTGGTTCATATGTATGATAATCAAGTCAGCCACTAACAAAAATTCAAGTTTAATTAATGTCCTACGTTCCTCCACATGAATGATTTTTGGTCGTCCTGAAGCCTCATGGGAAATGCAACCTATTGCCACACAATGACGTCATAACAAAAGATAACGTCATTCATCAACTGAAAGTTATCCGAAAACCATAAAATGTCTGAGTAAATCAAACCGGGTATATTATTTACAAACAATTACCCTCCCTCGTAGAGCTCTACTTTACTGTCATGGCTACAGTTTATTTCTACGATTGTACCGAATATTATATCTTAAACTAGAAACATGGAGAAACAAACTGACTTTTTTGTTGAATAGGATTTCATGAACTGAACATAAAATGTTTTTTGGCATTCAAAATGATTATGTAATAGACCTTTCCTGGATTTCTGTTTAAACTCTGCGTTATGGCATAGTCAACAAGTATCGCATCGTTTTCATTATCATGATTGCTTTTAATTACTCCGTCGGGAAACAGGAATAATAAGTGACCATTGCTCAGTAATAAAAGTTATGAAATCAGTAAAACAATAAAAAAACTGGAAATGAGTCTTGATTTGATAATCCAGCTATAATACGGTGTTTAAACAGAAATTCGGGAAAGGTCTATTACGTGGAATTTTATTAAAAAAAACCGGAAAAGCTTGTTATTTTGTTAATGGGCATTACGACTAATTAAAAAGAGAAGAAATGTATTAAGTTTTAAAGTTATGTCTGGTTTTCTTTTAGAAGTTTAGTTGTAAGTAAACCCACAAGATGATCACAACACAACAAAGACGCGATACTGAACTAGCTGATTATCAAAACCTCTGGCCTGGAGAGTTAAATGTAAGTGGTCTCCAAGAAACGTTTCCAATTACAGTACGGCTGACGTTACCGCCAGATCATAGCTGCGACCAAGAAGAGGAAAGTCGGATAAAAGTACTGACGTTACAAAAGTTGTTCCGACACGACAGTGTCAAATGTTTGACAAGTGATGGAGGAGAATTCTGTGTATCGCTGGGCTATTCGAAAATGGTTAATTATACTCCAATTCATAACGAATGTTTCTTTGAAACCTCATTCGATCTATTACAAGAAAGTGAAAAACAAAATCCATCATGGGTTGTTGTTACGAATGAATTTCACCATGACAACAGAAGGTTCCGTGTTGGTACTATACTAAAAGTTAGGAAGAAGCGTCAGTTTTTTTGCAGGCGAAGAAATAGACTGTATGTTCTGTTATATACAAATAACCACCGTTATTCCTTGCCGTTGAATATTAAAGGGAATTTTATGAAGTGTGCCTCACCGGATGTATGCGTGAAAAGAAACTTAAGAGAAGTTATCGCCAATGAGACTTTTCCATTCTTCATTCGATTGGCGGGAAAAATCGATTCCAACTCAAACACATATATGTTTGCGCACGAAATTAAAAAGTCCGAGTCTTATATATCATGTGGCAAAAACAATTCGGGCAAGAGTGAGATAATCACCTTTTCAAGAACGTATCCAGCAAAAACAATATTTCTTCCCGATCATCCACATATCGATGTATTAGATCAAATGGAACTAGACTCAGTTCGAACAGCCTGCATAAATGATCACGTGCATAAAGGACCTACGTTTTATTTGAAATTCTTTTATGAGAAGTTAGGGATTAACACCAGAAGAAGATTCCCAATTCCTTCTCTTAATGATTACATGAATAACGAAAGTTACGACGGTGATGATGAAGAGCCTCACGAATATGAAGTGAGCGAGAATCACAGAGAAGATAATACGACGGCAGACGATTACGAATTTTACTGGGATGCAAGCAACCACGTGGGTGACAAAACTGATGCTTGTGGTGTTGAAAGCGAACTACTCATAAACGAAGTGGTTAGTGAATCACAAGCATGTGATGAAGAAGGAGAAGAAGAAAAAGAAGGAGAAGAAGAAGAAGAAGACGCGTCATACGACACTGATGAGGAATACAATCGATATTTCGAGCAAACTATCAAGCCTGAAATATACGCGAGTACACATATAGCCTGTGTTCTACAAGGCTCCGATTCCGACGCTGATCAGTATGAAAATATGGACCGAATTAACGTGAACCGATATACGGGTAAAGAATCAAAACATTTGATTCCTCGGAAGCCTGTGTACAACGAAATAATTCCTTTTCAAAGATCTACTTCAATAAAGGAAACTGAGGAAATTGAGAAACAAACTATTTTAACTCCTCCACAGGTGAGGCCGAAACCCAAATCTTCTGTTAAAATACGAACGGAATTAACATCAGATGAAAATGTTGTCAAAAATGATTCTCCAACACTTCAGCGGCCTCTCGCACAACGCAAACCTCCATTGTATCCTAAATCATCAAAAATCCTGGTCACAGATCCCGAAGTAAACACTGATAGCGATAATAATAACTACGAGAAGAAGGTGAAGCTAGAATTTATACTCCCTAATGAGAATGATATTCCGGAAAACAATCATCCCTTTACTGCGAGTGATACTGCAAGTGATGCAGCGAGTGATGTTCCGAGTGATACTGCGAGTGATAGATCATTGAAATTTTTATCAGTGGAAGAAGCAACTAACATTTTACAATTAAACGGTTTGCAACGTTATAGAAACACATTTCTGCATGAACAAATTGATGGGAATCTATTGATGGACATAGACGTGAGCAGTTTTATGGAGATCGGACTAACAAGATTCGAAGCGAGTAAGCTATATGCGTACGTGCATGGTTGGAGGCCGTTGTGGAGCGAGGAAGAAAATGCGCTCCTTCAAAAAGACTCGAACAAAAACGTGAGTCTGCTATCTATCAACGGATTGAATGAACTTCTTAAAAAGTGTAAATTTCAAGAGCTGTCGAGTTTTCTTTTGCAACAAAACATTGATGGAAAACTTTTCTGCCAGATGGTACAGGATGACGTCATACCGTCTTTGGAAAAAGATCATGACATTCCGTTCAAGAGTTTTCATTTGTTGAAACTAAAGAAAATAGCGTTAGAATCTTACCTTCCGAAATATTAGATGAAGAGCACAGACATTTTATTGTGTACATTTTAGAAAGATTCTCCTGTTGTGTTCCCTAGGCTTTTATTTTGCACCGTTTAGGAAATGGGCGACTGAATAATTTAAATTCTAGCTTTAAATTTTAAATTTTCATCTTGGTTCTGACTGGCAAAAACAAACATGCAAATAATATTTGAATAACTCGTCATGAACAAACAAGAATCGTCAAGTAAAGTTTTTGTTTCTTTGTTTGTTTATGTGGTGCCTCGTTATGGAAATTTCATGCCAACCTCTTCTAGAGTGGATTAAAATGGGATGTCCATTTATTTTCTTATTAGTATAGATTTATTTTCTTACCAATTTTTTTGAATTTGTTATCATGCTTTTAACACACAGCTTACAGATGACGTTGTCATGATACCATAGCAACGTGTTTCTTCGCTTCAACTTCGAACCCATACTGTGGTCAATTTGATATACAGTCGAAAATGCCAGCATAGCCTGTGTTGGTGTTTGAGTATTACAACGGTTTTATGTAGGCATAATTTTAATTAGTGATTCTTTATTTTATTTTTTAATGTAAATATTAGGACAATAATTGACACTTTTCAAAATTTTTATAAAATCCACTTTTCTTGTTCTGATGAAAAAATAATTTCATGGAAAATACCATTCTTATAGATTATCCCGAGGTCATTTTCCAGGCTCCAAAAATACGTGCTTCATATGACCACACAGCGATTCTTCGTGTTTGCTTCACACAGTATATCCTTTTAGTATTTTTGAGTTTACAAAAATCCACAAGAGCAGCTGATCAAAGCCAATATAAATCATTTGTTTAATAAAGGATATGTTTCCATAACAGCCAAAATTTACTACCTCCTCCAACAATTACGTCATTAATACACTCGATTCGGCTTGGAATTGTTTGCTCAAAACTTTCTTTAAATCACCATGACATATGCTACTTCACACGAATTTTGTTTTCGAGAACTAATCATCTAGTCCCAACTACAACATCGACTAGTCTATGAATGGACATCCCGCCTAGCTTTTGATGAAGTTTTGACAAATGAAAGCGTTCCTTCGTTCACCAAACATATCGCATCCACTCGATGGTTGATGACGTAAAAGAAAGAGGCCCATATACGTCATATATTAACTTCGTAGCCATATAATTCAATTGACAATTTTTCCTCCTAAAAATAACAGTCCACACCTTATAAACTTCAGCTCGTTCTTTCAAACATTGTTATAAGACTTTTTACCGTGAATTTCTAGCAAGGCGAAAGTGTAAGTAAAAACATACTCTAGCTCTAACAGACCAGTAACCAACCAAACCGATGACTGTGGGAACATTAAGGTCAAAAGAAAATCGTTCAAGTCGAAATTGTTGGATGGTCGAGCAATGTATATCAACTTCATGCAATTATGGTGAAGATGGGTGAAGATGGGAGAAGATGAGTGAAGATGGGTGAAGATGGGTGAAGATGAGTGAAGATGGGTGAAGATGGGTGAAGATGAATGAAGATGAGTGATGATTAGTGAAGATGAGTGAAGATGGGTGAAGATTCCACCAGCTATTGATTTCTCTTATTGTGATTTCTCTGGAAAAAATATATTTTCCATAAAGTGTTTCCGTACGTGTTTCCCCATACGTAAATATTGAATTTCATAAGGTACATTTTGTATGTCCGTATTTTGGTCAAATGTCACCTTATATGGTCCCAAAAAGGAAGCATCATTAAACACTAGACTGTATCGGGAAAATCTGTTTATTTTATGAATATTGGTTTTATCTCTTAATTAAACCCCTATTTCCTCTTAATTAGTTTTCTTGAAGCCATTTTAATCTGAAAAAATAACTCGAATTCTCACGTAACGAGTCTTTTGTTGTGTGTGGGATGTGATGGCGTGCTTAGATGAACAAAAAACCCATATATTATACCACAAAAGGAGAAGTATAAAAAAATGTTACTGGTGTGAACCGGGAATAATGCCGCTGGAGAACGAATTCCATGTTGTTAGGACAGCTAAGAATATCAAATCGTCTTTAAACTCAACCGTTTCAGTCAAATTATTTCAGTCAAGAACTTTCGCAGTTGGGAATGAAAGGCGCTTAAAAGAAGAAAACCATTTTCAGATGAATCTTACTTGTTCAGTTTATGGATGTTATGCTTTTGATATTGCAGTTAATGACTTTTGGCATCAAAATGCACAAACCAACATATTAAGAAAATAGTTATCAGAAAAAAAAAATATGAAATAGTTATTTTTAAATTTCCTATTCTTAGAAGGGCACCACTTCAAATAAGGTGAAAATTTTCCCGATAAAATCTGTCTCGTGAATGAATGACTCATGATGATTTGGTCACGTAACTTTTGACAAAGAATTTTTCAAACTATCTGCAACCAATCACAACCAATCACAACCAATCACAACCAATTACAATTCATCTTTTTATATTCTTATTCTTTTTTTCTTCTCACTGATGCATTGCACATGAAAATGTTTGTCTTACATAGTAGCAAAACAACAACAACAACAACAACAACAACAACACAAACAAACAAACAAACAAACAAACAAAACAATCCCTTATCATTTCTCTTATCTTTTCTACAGTAATTACACTTAAGGAGATGAAGTCATAGATGGATTTATTAGATAGGTTTATTACGTGCATGACCTGTTTTGAATAAGGCTAGTGTTCGCAGTTAGTTAACGAAGAAACTCAGAACATAGGTGATGTAAATGTTGTGTTCTTGTCGGATATAATTCAAAAGACACTGGTTTGTTGGAAGTGGTATTGTATTTGTATTGAAGAAGTAAGTTATGTTTAAAACTCGAAAGGAATTTCGTAACATCGAAATACTGTCCATTCACTTTGCGATGTATCGAAATTCTAACAGAGATGACATTACGCCTGTTCTCCTCCACTGTTATTTTTCGTAACTTCTGTAGTCGTCCCTGTCACCTGAACTATTTGAGGATTTGGAAGGATGGAGGGTTTTGAAAGGATGAAAATCATAACAAATACTCAGCCTCGATATCAAGATGTTTTGACATCTTTGTGATTTGTAAAGGAGCTGTAAGTAAGTACTAAATATTTAACAGAGTTTGTAGAATTAGTTTCACCAAGGCAGTAGAAAGAGAATCAAATAATTCGAGGGAATTTCACAGGTTCAAGGTTGACGTATAGAATTATATTTTGAGAAAATTTCTCTTGTTATGTGCAGCTACCTTCATTTACACCTTGTGATCTCCAATCTTACAAATCCGTTATGTGGTCACATTTCAAGCTAGTCTGGGATCACTTGGACTTCTTTATATCTAAACTATACTATTGGAATGTGGAAAGCATGTGGCGATGGCATAGTGGATTTACTTTGATTTTGGATTCCAATTTCAACTACAGAAATTTGACCTGATACTCTACTTTATGCGCTTTAACACTGTTTTCAGTTCAGAGCGTTTTGTTCCTACTCCAAGCAGACTTCTCAATGAGCATGCGCAGAAGAAAAAATGTTTTTTTTGCTTCTGTAGATGCTCAATAAGAAAAACGCCCAAACGTAAAACAGCCTTTAAAAGCAGCGCACTCAATACATTTGAAGCTATAGACTACCCCGCATGTTTCCCTTCTGTGCAAGTTAGAGCAGGTTAAAGGTCTGCAACAATGAGTTAACTTAATCAGCAGATGAAGGCGATTTCTACAAATTCCTTATATTTTATGTAACACACGGGACAAGAAAAATTCGAAGGCTGCAATCTGGTTGGCTTATCTTTCAGTTCCCGTTCCTTTCCAGTTTCCGTGTCAAGACAGATAATCTACCAACTAAGTTGGCTGTCGAAAAGACTGAAGAGCAGTTGCAACTAATACCCCAAGGATGTTCACAATTACTTATGCCAGCTTGAGACATCAACAACACAAATTAATTCAAAGGTTTACTTCCTTTTTTTAATCTATCCCCTTTACGAACAACATACACCAATTGAGCTTAAGCACCTGCCATTATGTTTCCCAAGTTGACCTCTAATTTGGATCCAGTTTCCATATCATAACTTCACGATTTTCTTAATTTGTGAAGTATTATTCAAACTCTAGTTCAAACGTAGTACAACTATAAAACTATTAAATGAAATTACTTTTATTTGTAATTTTCCTCAAGAGAATATCAAATCGATGATTAAAAGGCCTGGTACCAATTTAGAGGTGAAAAAGGTTCCTAAAAATGGGGGGAGAACCATAAAACTCAATTGGTGTATGGGCAAAGTCCAAAGCAATTTTATGCTGTTCATCAATCATGTACCATTACATGAAATCGTTTACATAAATATTTGAACATCATAGTAAATTACTGTTCATATTCCACAACGAAATAATTCTTATCTTATCTTATCTTATCTTATCTTTGTTTACTTTTTTCACTTCCAGTGATTTGAGAAAATATACATAATCTTCAACATCTTTAACATATTTTTAAGTCGATAAAAAAACCCCTAGAAACAATATTATTTTATACTGGCCAACCAAGCTTCGCATCCGTTCGTGTGGACTCGATGACGCAACAAAAATATATTGTGAACTACGAGACCTCTGAAGTTCGGCGCTTGTGTTTTGTCGTAGGCTTAACTTATCCTTGGAAGACATTCGTGATAACTGTTTGGAGCAAGAAAAAAAACAAAACAAAAAAACAATGTATAATGTTCTTTCGTATTCAACACACGATTCACTAATCATTCGATCAAATACTTCACTAAATTTTGATCCGTCTTTCTAATTAATTAACCACTATCTTCCGATGAATTAATTTATTTTTCAATTCCTTCTTCTTTCATGGTTGGCTGTACATGGCAAGAACAAGAATGCAGATTTTTTGGGGATATCCTTGAAACTTCCCTGCTGAAGATTTCCTACGAGCAAAGTATATTTGCGATATTAGGATATTTGTCTTTCAGGGAGACCACTTTCTGTTTCACAGTTGTTTGTTCACGAAAAGCAAGAGACATTATAGACTTGCTTGTTCAGTAATTTGTACTTAGTATTACGACATTTTATCAGCAACAAGCAAGTCAAGATATTGGAACTGAATTATTTTTTACCACTGCTTTAAAAGTTTCACAGAATAATACGAGGTGAGATATCTAGCAGAGGCGTATCTAGAGCTCAGCCAAAATTTGTGGAGGAGGATTTGTTTGGTCATTTAAAGTAGAGAAGGAAAACGTACAAGTAACCTAATCGACACTTTTTTTGACTGACCCTGGATACGCCCATGTCTAAAAAGTCCCTCTAATTACTGTGAACGTCCTGATAACACCGAACCTCCTGCTGACCTTTGTCAAAACACATTCCATTAGGAAGAAGTGTGAACAAATTTGAATTGCTCTCATTGTTCTCGTTTCTTTCTCAAGTCATTAACCTCTGCTAAAATTTCAACGTATTTCCAGATCGCCAGCTTTATCTAATATTTTGCATGTTATGAACAGGATAGTATGAGTCATGTATTTTGAAATCACGCAGCATATCACACCACTGTTAATTAATCGTCCATGATGTTATAGATCAGTTTTATCGCGACTTTATCAACTTTTCTGCTTTCTGACGCATTCCACAAATCACTGTCTACTGTCGTCATGATAAGATTGAGCACCAAAGAGAAAATAGAAACATTTTTACCGCATATCATATAGGGGAAGAACGGTCATAAATCTATTTTCAAATCAAGAAACCGATGTTATGTTTTTGTTTCATAAACGTGTTTCTGCTTAAAAAGAACAGCTCTCTTTTTGGATGTATTAGGGTGTGTTCCTAATTGCGTCACAGTGTTAATTGTCGATAAGGGATGTGTTATGATAAAGTAAAGAGATCCAATCACATACAGTTTGTATGCTTCTTCTATCGCTCACTGATCGCTTACAGTTGATGTCAGTGAGGAGATATACTTCTGTCGACTGCTGATATCAATCTTAATAGCTTCATGTTAGAATTCTGAATTCTGAATGACATTCAAAGTATGAGATTTGTTTCATCGCTTTGGAGGTGTAGAGTGTGTTTGTCGAACAATATGCTGTCAAAACTTTTAGGTTAAAAGTCTCTTATTTTCGTTTAAATGAACGAAGCAAATGTACAACAATTTTCTCCTTCAGCCAGATAAAAAAACAAAGTCTTAACCGTAGAACTAGTGATCTTTTTAACCTCTATAAGAAGGAGAAAGGAAACTGCACAATTGATCACAATGATCGTTTATTGTTTTCAGTATCCGTAATGACGACATGGGTTACCGTAATGCCGACATGGGTTACCGTAATGTCGACGAATGATTTTTTACATAATTAATAAGAAGAGGCTATTTTAAGTCATGATTGAAAATGCCAAAATGGAGAAGGGAATAGTGGAGTTCAACTAATTATTTTTAATCTTGGTCATTTTTCATTTAATTTGAGAGAGTTCCTTTGTATTTATGACAACTTGGTCATCCAAGAAATGATTCCGTTTTTTCCGATTCTTCCAAAACCGTTTGTTAATTTTCATCACGTACATTTACATAATGTGTATATTTCTCTCTTAGAATTAAAAAAAAGACAAAAAAAATAGGAAGAAGAAAAAAATAGAAGCTGGAAATCATTAGAATAATCTTTTAGATTCCAAAAAACAGCTTTTAAAACTGCACGTGAAAATGATAAACTCTTCCCTATTGGCTGGCAATGATTCTGCTTTAACGGACAAAAGAACAGACTATTATCATTGGACAGATGTTTTGCTTACTTTTTCCTTTATAATCGTCTTAATGATCGGAGTGATTGGAAATGCTTTGGTGTGTTATTTTTTCAACAGTAACAAAAACAAAAAGCTCGCTACCATGGAATGTCTTATTTACTGGTTGGCCATAGTGGATTTATGTGCCAGTATCATGAATCCTGCTTTATTTATTTATTGGCAACTTACCTTTGGAAAGAGTTGGCACTTTGGCGTGATTGGGTGTAAGTTATTGCCAACATTAGCGAAGGTGACAGTATCAATTTCTTTTGGCTTAATACTAATTATAACAATAGACAGATGCGTGACCATTTGTTGGCCGTTTAATCCTGCAATCAAACAACGTCACCTAAACATTGCCATAATTATAGCCGTTATTTTGTCCATCTTATCGGAACTGCCGAATTTCATCTACTTGGAACCTGTGACTAATTATACGTGCACAGTAAAGAACACACAAGATCCTAACTACGCCTATCCCAACATCACAATCTACATGTTACGAGATTTATTTTTTCTGGCTGTGTTTTGTCTGACAACCATTTTGATATATTCTGAACTCCTCGAGAAAGAACACATCAAAACATTAAGGCAACATAAAGATTTACGGAAAACGAAACAGATTGTCAACATGATCGTCACCATGGCATTCGTTTTTGTTTTGTTGGTGTTCCCACGCGATATCTTACATATCTCGTTCATGATCTCCTGGCTAAATCCACCCGGTATACCCAACTCGAAAAGGGTTCGAGATATAAACGCAGCTTTGAAGTTTCTCCATATGTGTAACAGTGTCAGCAATGTGTTTATATACGCCGGACTTCACGCAAGGTTCAGAGTAAAAATAATTCGGTTATTTAAAAGCTTGTACAGTGGCAGAAATGAAGATAAAAAAACTCGGTTTAAAACACAATCGGACACAGATACGGAAGAAATAATTACCGAAATTCCGATTCTTTTGGATCGGGTGAGGTTCGACACATTACGTGAAACGGACATGTAAGTATATGTGTATATGCCAATGAAAAAACAAAACAAACATTTTCATATAACGGAGATAGTTATCCATGTTCAAACGAACCTGAAAAGCTGTAAAAGAAAATTCTATAAATAATTTTTTGTACATATGTTGAATGTCAGAACTTGCAGTTTGTTCGAATATTAATAATTTAAACAAGTTAAATAAATTTTTGAGGAGTTTGGAAAAAAAGGATCTCTCATAATATAGAAAGACCAGCAGTAAATTTTATGAAAAGGTTTCTAGAATCTACAGAATCGGGCAAATAGCTCTACACGTAGCCTCAACGCCGATCACTTAGCAATTTTCCTACGCGTTGCTTGCATTTGTGCGTGTACGAGTAAAAAATTATTGGAGAATGAAATGCGTAAGATATGCTCAGATTACGTCATTTTCAAAAGTTGCGCTGGCGGTAAACCTCTTGTCTATTAACGTCTATTAACGTGTCTGTCACACGCCCCTGCGTAGGGAAATTACTAAGTGAACATCGGCCTTTAAAAGCAACTGGTAGGATTGGTATCATTTAACGTTTTGGTTGAAAGTCTCTTTTTTTTGTCTCGTTATCCCAGACCAAAATAACAAATTACTAAGTGAACATCGGCCTTTAAAAGCAACTGGTAGGATTGGTATCATTAAAAGTTTTGGTTGAAAGTCTCTTTTTTTTGTCTCGTTATCCCAGACCAAAATAACAAAACCACTATTGAGCTACCTAACCAATTCGTCAGGTTGACATATAGCTAACCGATAATTTCTTCTCACTATAAAAAAGTAATCAGAAATATTGAAATGATCGAGTTCTTTTGCGTCTTGTTTATTCAGACATGTTTACAACTTCACTTCGATTTGCATCTTTTTATCTTTCATATTCTCTGGTTGAAATTCGTTATTTTTCTCGATAAACGAACTGCCAGAATCTCTTACCTCGTTGATGTAGCTACGAATTCTCGTCAAACGAAATTGTTTGCTTTTTGACAACATGCTTGGTTGGTTTGCCCATGAAAAATCTTTAAGTTCGTATGAGACAAATGTAGCGTTGTCGTTTGTGAGTGTGTAATCATAATATCTCGATTGTTTAAACATTTTTGCTACAAGGTTGAGCAAACGCTTTCGAAATTTCCTGTTGAGTCTTGCGTATATAAAAACATTACAGATACTGTTGCACATATGAAGTATCTTCAACAAGCTGTTCACGTCCACTATGAACTTTGTGTGAGGAATCACTGATGTTGGGGATAACCTGGACGTGTAATAAACAATATGTAGAATTTCTCGCGGGAAAACTAGTACGATAAATATCAGAGCGATGGTGATGAGCAGTTTCACAATACGCTTCATTTTGGTTGTTTCGTATTGTTGACGTAATGTCTTTATGTGTTCTTCATCGTAGAGCTCTTTGTGAATGAAAAAGATAGTGGTGAAGAACGTGATGATAAAGAATAAGTCACGTGATATGTAAATGAGCACCACTGGATAAAGAAACTTGGGGTTTTTAGCATCGAAGACTTTGCACGAAACGCCATTGTATTCATGAAATATGGTGAAGGGAAGTTCTGATAGGATAGACAAAATAAGGGTGAAAAAAAACGCCATTCTTAAATGAACTTGTTTAAAATGAGTGTGATACGGCTGACAAATGACGCGGCATCGATCGATAGTAATAACCAGAATCACTCCTATGGACCAACTTATTGTAACTCGTGTTGAGCTTGGGAGAACCTTACAGCCGATATATCCAAAATGCCATTGCTTGTAATCTGTTATCGTCCAGTAGGTAAACATTAACGGATTTAAGATGCTGGCAATCAAATCAATCACACCCAGGTAAAAGATTAACACCTCCGTGTTACTTATGCGAATACCACCATGTTTTGGATTGTACAAATAACAGACCAGACTGTTTCCTGTTACACCAATCAGGAAGATTATGCAGAACGTTACGACTAGTACAATGTCACGTGAACCGAGCGAATGAACAGTATTGTTGGAATAAGAACAATTTGTTGTTGCATTCACAAACATATCTACAAAGAATATACTCAATATGTTATCCATCCTTTCAAATAAACCTTAGCCTCAATTTCAGCTTAAACTTCAATCTTTTTACCAAACTACCCGACCCCGCCTCGTTTTGATGCGATATTTTTGATAAAAATGATCAAAAATTGTCCCACAGCGATTTGCAGATAAGAATAAGATAAAATTAAATAATTATCGTAAAACAATGAAATACATCAAAACGAGGCGGGATAATTTGACGAAATATTGGCGTTTAAACTGAAATTCGGGAAAACACACTGTACATTTATACCAGCACAAAAGTCAATGATGTAAGCCTTGTAAAATTTGCTTGGGTGTATGAGCAAGTTGTTAATTAAGTCGCTTTTATAAGGCTTTTCAACGAAAAGTTTGAAATTATAGTAGATGAATACAAGCGAATATTTTCAGGAAAAAAAAAAAGGCGGAGGAAAAGTAAAAGGCAGAACGGTATAAAAGCAAGGAGGAGGTTTTTTGATCGGACATGAAATGTGATTAGGTGTTTTAAGCCGACAATCAAGGAGAAGGCGGGATCAATTTTAATTCAAGATTAACGATCGATTTTAACATTCAATTTATAAATCTTGTTGAAAGATCAGTTAAAGATAGAACGTATAATTTCAAGTTCAAACCTATTTGGGGACAAGCCGAAAACTGAAATATAGTGGTACTTACTTTCAATGATACACACGTGTTTTTTTATCGTAATCTTGAAAGTTTGAACACAATCACGAGAACATTTTCTTTTTTTATGGATACATTAAAACTTAAACCTCAAATGTTGAAATATAACCATCTCTACAAACGAAACGAAAAACTCAAAGACTAAACAACAACAGACGAAAAAAACCAAAATAAACAACTCCTTCCTTTTGTCGTCAATCATAAAATTTGATCGACGTTATTTCTATTGTTTCAAACACTTTCTTCTAAAGTCGTTATTATTCAGTCGAAGTAAACAAAGATTTATGCTTCCAAACCATCTGAATTAATTGATTGTTTGACTCATTTATCGGCTCTGTTTCTTTTAGTTTATCATGAATTTTCATAAACATTCCAATACATCTCATCATCCGTTTTCTCCTCGTCCATTTTGAATAGATTTTGAAAACAAATCTGGGTTCTATTTTAAAACTCGTGAAACAAAAACCTCACTATGTTTCGTCTTAGCTGCTGTCATTACCTTATAAAACGACATGACATCTTCGTCTCCATGCCTCTTCACCACAAAAGATAATGATGGATTTGGGAATAAAGTTGGTAGCTTGTCATTTCAAACCGTCATTAGCATTAGCATCTGTGAATACTTTCTTTTATCTTAACACTTCCAATCTAGATTTTTTCGTTTTTGTGTTCGCCTCCTTATCAAAGTTTCTAAATAATAATAATAAAAAAAACCAGTTTTCATCCTTTATCTGTTCTAGCCATACGCGTAATAAGGGTCAGTCAAAACAAGTGGAGGAGTCCAACGTTATGATATTTCTTTTAAGTGTCGATTAGGTTACTTGCACGTTTTCCTTTTCTACTTTAAATGACTTAAACACTTCTTCACAAATTTTGACTGATCTCTCTCTACGCCCTCTCGCTACGCCCCTGCTAGCCATTCTACCCATAGATGATCTTCCAAATTATAAATACAGATTTTTTATAAGAACACTCAACTCTAACAAAGCCTTCGAACGTTTTTAACTTTGAAGCCTAAAAAAGTTCTTAATATTTTTCTTAATATGTTTTAACTTTTAGGCTTTGGATGTGCGAATTTTTTAATCGCATAATTCTGATTGTCAGAAAACAAGAATTCGCTGCGACGGGCGAAGAAGTTGAAATATTTAATGATAATGAAATATATGATTCGCTCATTCGCACGAACTGTAAACAGGCCACTAGACGAAACTTTTACATGGCATTTATCATGATTATAGCACTTATTTTCTTAACTACAAGTAAATCGCAATCCTTTCTCTGACAAAATAGTTTTCATGTATAACTCTGAAGTTTTAGTTGCGTGCTGATCTGATGTATTTTTGAATATATTTATATTGTTTGTCAGTCTAGTATTCATAATATATAATTAGAGTTTATCATGTCATAGACCGGTTGTTTTTGTTTGCGACGTTTCGACAGTTACTACTGTCATCATCGGGCGTTTGTAAATGAATGATGTAAAGTTTATATATGTTTTCAGTAGGATCGAAATTAGGATCGAAATTATTTCGGACCTGGAAGGAAGCAATGTCAATATTTCGGACCTGGAAGGAAGCAATGTCAATAATTTGTTTTGCGTAGAGCTGGAAACCATATCGCAGGAACATTATACGATGTACTATTAATACTGGAATTGTTTTTGACACTGTATATAGTCTCTTTGACTTTTCGAGCAGTCCATCCTTTTTCCTTGTCAAGGATCTTTCTATTCTCCCAATCAAACTTGTGGTCATTAGTCCAACAGTGGTCAGCAATTTCGTTTTTGGTTACATCGCCATTCCGTACGGCTCGCATATGTTCTTTGATGCGTTGCTCAAATGTTCTTTTTGTTTCTCCTATATAAACTGATTCACAATCACTACATGGAATTTGGTATATCACGTTATTTGTGTCGTTCATTGAGATCTTGTCTTTCGGATGAGATAATATGTTACGAAGAGTTTCCGTTGATCGAAATCTGCATTTGATGTTGTGTGCACGGAATATTCTTTGTAAAGCATTACTGATACCAGATACATAAGGAATACTAATAGTGGTCACCGGTTCTTGTTCTGTTGATTCTTCGGTGTTTGAAGTTCGAGTATTGTTTATTCTATTTTCAACTCTTCTAACAATCGTCCTGTCATATCCATTTGCTTGGAGAACCAATTTGATATGTTTCATTTCTTCAACACGATCATCGTATCCAAGTATCCAAGAATGGGATGCATGGATACTCTTGTAAAAAGAAATCAAGACGGAAGCATTTCAGTGAACGTATATCGTAAACCAACACATACAGACCAATATCTAAACTGTAACTCAAACCATCAACAAAGTTGCAAAGAAAGTGTTGTTGCATCGTTAATAAATCGGGCGAAAGATATTGTTAGTAATGACGATGATCGTGTTGAAGAAATGAAACATATCAAATTGGTTCTCCAAGCAAATGGATATGACAGGACGATTGTTAGAAGAGTTGAAAATAGAATAAACAATACTCGAACTTCAAACACCGAAGAATCAACAGAACAAGAACCGGTGACCACTATTAGTATTCCTTATGTATCTGGTATCAGTAATGCTTTACAAAGAATATTCCGTGCACACAACATCAAATGCAGATTTCGATCAACGGAAACTCTTCGTAACATATTATCTCATCCGAAAGACAAGATCTCAATGAACGACACAAATAACGTGATATACCAAATTCCATGTAGTGATTGTGAATCAGTTTATATAGGAGAAACAAAAAGAACATTTGAGCAACGCATCAAAGAACATATGCGAGCCGTACGGAATGGCGATGTAACCAAAAACGAAATTGCTGACCACTGTTGGACTAATGACCACAAGTTTGATTGGGAGAATAGAAAGATCCTTGACAAGGAAAAAGGATGGACTGCTCGAAAAGTCAAAGAGACTATATACAGTGTCAAAAACAATTCCAGTATTAATAGTACATCGTATAATGTTCCTGCGATATGGTTTCCAGCTCTACGCAAAACAAATTATTGACATTGCTTCCTTCCAGGTCCGAAATATTGACATTGCTTCCTTCCAGGTCCGAAATAATTTCGATCCTAATTTCGATCCTACTGAAAACATATATAAACTTTACATCATTCATTTACAAACGCCCGATGATGACAGTAGTAACTGTCGAAACGTCGCAAACAAAAACAACCGGTCTATGACATGATAAACTCTAATTATATATGATGTATTTTTTTTTTATTAATGTCAGCTTATCTTGGGTTTAGCGCATTTGATTATAATACCGATTCCAGGATAAAACGTTATGGATATCGAAAGGGATGCACTTTTTCTTATTTTTTGGCAGATGTCCTTAAAGTCTACTTGAAGGGAATTGGCGCTAGAATTTTGAAGAAATTTGTTATGGCGCTTGTGTCATAGTCATTAGTGGAAAAATTAATTCTTGAAAAATTTAATTCTTTTTTGTGCATGAAATCCAACCGTACTTGTTCAGTTTTTCTATCGATCCTAATCCGTGATTTATTGACTATTTGCACCTTTTTTAGACTCGTCCTGATCTCCTTGTAAAGTCGGATTTCCCAACAGCATAATAAACTCCTTTAACTGAAGTTGTCCGAAAATGTATCAATATAAAAATCAATATACAACTTCCCTAGATTGCCACTATAATTAGTTATACAATACTATATTATTATGTGCTATATTATTTTCCCCTCATCTGATAAAGTATTTCCATATTCCTGTCTTATTAATATTGTCATTGTCATCACAGAACCTCATAAATTCCGTTACAATTATATGATATGTGAATGGGTAGAAAATAACATGATCGTATAATCTTGTTTTCACATCCTCTTTCTTGTTTTTGTGACTCCAAAGATTGCCGTAGTTCCACTTCTAACAAGTTTTGGATAACCGGGAATTGTCGTCAGATAATGTGGTGAACGAACCACAAGCAGTTGGATTGACATCTGTTTCAAAAGCCAAAAAATTGAGAACGTTAATACCGGAGATGTTCTTTTTGGTAACGATGTGTAATGTTCGGCCAATAGCTGGTTTATGGCAATATATACGAATTTGGGTAGCGTTGATGACATCTTTAAGAAATTTCAATCCAGTCGAATCGAGCATGAAATTTACCGATCGCGTTTCTCTAAAATTTAGGGGTGACGAGTATGTAAATTCGTCGGTGGACCTGGGAACATCCGTCGTTGAAACATTAGCTATCTGTGTCCAACCACCTGAAATAGAGATATGTGTTTCAGAATATAACCAATTTATAAAATGGGAGAAAACATGTCAAGAGATCAAAGTATTACCTCCATCAGTTGTCATGTCGCAAAATATTGGAATTGATGTGTTTTGAAAGAGCATCCAATAGTAACCTGATTGAAGATGGTAGTTTCTATACTCTTCTCGAATTGCTAAGCATGAAACATGTGGATCTGCATTAGATGAACCTTTTCCTGAAATAATAACCATACAAATATGTGCCCATAGTCCATTGGAAAATCCCT
>CM077628.1:16862802-16945111 GCA_039566895.2 Turritopsis rubra | reverse complement strand
ATTGTAATATTAATTAATTGTGGCAATATGCTGCTGTAATTATAACCCACCTATAGAAGTACAACACAATATTTTGTTGTGTCTTGCATTATGTTTTTGTGAATATAAACTTACACTGAATTATTTTATGATATCAGGATTATCAACAGAAAAAGAATTGCCTAAAACATCAACAAGGCTATTAACAAAAAAAGAGAAAGAACATACTCCAGGTATGTCTTACAGATTCTCTTTATCTTTCCTTTGAAGACTTATGAAAAGAAAGCAAGACAATCATTTCAACTCTGAAGCAACCATATTTGCTTCAATATTGAGGCCTGATTTGAAACAGGAAAGGGATTCAAGATTACCAAGTAAAGTAGATGTTAATTGGGGATACATACAAGTAAAAAGGGCAGTTTTTGAAAAAATGAAGAGATACCATCCTTTTTTTGCCACATATGAAATGGAACATGTAAAATTAGTGTACAAAAGTGGGGAAGTTATACGATATATACCTGGAACAAAGATACCCTTTAATTTGACTTTCTCATACACATACACAAAAACTTACTTCCAGGTTCTTATGAGGTTAGGTTGAAAAATTCTTATCATATTTTTTAATTAAACACGATTTAAATACACACAATGTCGCATTCTAATGCTCCCCAAAATTAGAGTGTAAACAAGCACTGTATCTTTCAATTAGTTAATGTAAATTGGGAAAGAAACACACAAGGATCTTATGTTATTTTTACTTTTTTTAGATGATTTGAACACGAAAAAATCATACTCTTTAAGAAAAGGTTTGATATTGTTTTCAGGAGTAAAATTAATTAAAAAAAAAAGAAAGAATAATGAGAGACACTTATTTTTTGTCATTTTTAATATTGATAACCTTTTTGTATTTTTATATTTGATTAAGGTAATTTAAGACTTGTTGTTGAAAAAGAATCCAATATCTTTTATCTATAAATAACAAATGAAATTATTTGTTGGGAAGACAAGATAATCTTAATGGATTTTTATATTTCTTCCAGTTTAATTTTATACTCACTGACTTTGAAAAGATACATTTACCTTGAATAGAAGCTTGTAAATTCTGTGTTTTAACTGTAAGTTCTGATTACATGCAAAGTTCTAAAGACTTTATTATTTCACTTTTATCATTTCTGGCTTTTCAGCTCACAGAAATGCAGAAAATAGTGTTGATGAAGAAGCTGAAGATGTCGTAGAAGAGGAAAAAACGGTAGAAAGCAATATTCATGTAGAAACTGATGTTGATGATGAAGATGAAGACGAAACCTACGAACCAGATGACCAAGACTTACAGAGTGAGGACCCTATGGCCTAACTTGTTATAGCCTAACTTGTTTTTTTTTTTAAACAGGCTATTGCTATCAGATTGCCTCCCTGCCTCCTAATTTTTTGTAAGAGAATTTTCATTCTTCATTTTTAGGCATTAACATAGAAAATAGATTAGAAGAAAAGTTATTTGTCAGTAAGTTATTATCTTTTGTTTTATATTACCTCATTTGTGATGAACTTGCATGGTAAAGTGGGAGCGATGTGTCGAATTTTGTTGTGGATGAGGAGGAGGAGTCTTGAAAAATTTGAAAAATTTTTAACTGCGCAATCCTTACACAAAAGGGGATTCTTAAAAAAAATTGGAGCCTCTACATCTATCTCTACATCACGGCAACATGTGTGACGACGTGGGCAAAGGTACACAAATAGTACAATATTTCTGTAATAAAATAGTACAAGACAATCAGCAGATGAAAGTTCGATGAAGTCGTTTTTGACTGGAAAGCCAGCAAGTAGCGATAAAATCTACTTAAAAAGATACACTAAAATCGCGCCCCCGTGGTCAAACACGACATCAAAGTATGACTTTGGACGTTGTGCATGAAACGTGCGAATTTTCTAATGAGCTAAGTGTCATAAAATTTTCCCAGTGGTATCGTTATAAGTAGAAGACCCTCCAAACGTTAAACGTTGTTTGAGTCACGTCACGCCACGTCGCTGTCCTCGTTGACGTTGCCATTTCTGAAACTCCCTATTAAGATCTAGGATGCAACGCTAGGGGAATCAAATCTATCTATAATAACCTATTTTTGCTCTGAAATATTCAATAGGGACTAATTGTTTATACTCCGCCAACGTGTTTGTAAGCCGACCCCGTCACTAATCACAGTATATCATACCTAACACAACTGTTGACGTTTATTGTTGTTTACAATACATAATCAATCTCATTGTAATTTAATCTTTCGAAATCAGCTGTGATGAGGAATGAAGTTTGAATTGTGAACATTTTGTTTCAATAATTTGTTGTTAAAATCTGACTTTTTTATTATGTAGGGAAAAAGAGTGCAAAATGGACTGATGAAATTCATAGAATCTTCATGAAGCGTTTTGGCGGTTATGTCAAGCAAACTGAACCTCGACCATTTCCATGTAAGTTAATACGCATATGATAAATCTGATGTAATAATTTGTTGGTAGCTATATTAGATATTGCATGCCCATTTGGTGAAAGGTAAAATTAGCAATACGTTGTCGTTCGTACGTTTTAAGCTGCCATTTATCATCGCTAGATATAACTGGGCAGTATGGAAAATATTAAAACCATCATCAAGTAATTTGCACCAATCAGAAACAACGATTTACATATTGCCCATCTTTTCACCAAAGCAAGTTAAAACTATTCTCATGCATTTTTCTAATTTTAGCGAGAGCGGAAATGATTGAATTTGTGGATAGCTTGGGAAATCCATTTCCTCATGGTGCTGTAAGGACAAAAATTAATAACGAGCGGAAGAAGTTCGCCGAAAATAAAAAGAAAGCGTTAGCTACAATTGGGTTGTAAAGACTTACAGAACTATTATCATTTATATTTTAATCTGACATTTACAGATTGTTTTTACAGTATGTTTTAGGGACTTCCTTGTTACGTTGCTCAATTTATTTTCTGTGTTTTTTCTATCGACTGCTTTTTACACTTCATCGTTAATGTTAAATATGGACGTCTAAGCTTTATATTTTTTAGCTATTTATCCTTGTTTTGTTAACTTAGGTCAGAAGAGGATTTAATACTAACTCTCCTTCTGTAGTTAATGATAAAAGAGCAAGGGGTCCACAGGCTACATCATTTTAAATAAAGTATACAGAGGGTTTTCAAATCCTAATGAAATCTTATCTGACATGATTTTTATGTGTTCAAGCAATTGACGATATACATTTTTCACTGCAGAGCTTACTTCTGTTCCTTTGTAGAACCCTGTAGCGAAATTATAAATCATCTACACGCTTTTTTTTATATACACAAAGTTTTGGTTTAGCCTCAAATGATTCTTCAATGTTTCTTAACTTTAATTTTTTCCTTACTGCCAGATTTGCCCAACAAGGTCACTGCTTTGCTTTTTGCACAGAACTATTACATTGCTTATCAAAAAGCACCAAGTGACTGGAAGATTTTCGACTTATTTGACACAATGTAGAAAGTTTTATGGCAATTTAAAATTAGTTTCTGAAAGTTTCAGCCTAACAATGTTTCTTAAATGTTTCGTATTTTTTACTCATTTTGAGTTTATATATATTTCTTTTATGCGTATTTCTTATGTAAAAAAGCGTGTACAGATTTAAGCAAGTTTTTACCTGGTCCTTGGGGCCTATATTTTGTTATTGTTTGAACTTTTTGAAAGAAGAGAGACGTTTTAAAAAGAAGAGACAAGAAATCTTGGAATCTTGTTTGTACTGTAAAACCTCCATATAGCGGACACCTCAATAGCGGACAGTTCTCTCTTCCTCATTAGTCTCTCTCCAATGTTGATATAGGAGCTCCAAGTAGGTTCTATCGACAATCCTTTAGACAAGTCTAGAGGCACAGGCAAATCTAAAATAGCTACATGTTAACAAACAAACAGTTCCAGCTTTTCATGCCATCTTAATAGAGGATAAACGTTTGTACAGTCTTAAAGTCTGTAATGTAATGGAATGAAATCTATTTTTGAGACAACAACAACAAGTACAAAAAGTATAAGTAGTATCTACTCGATAGGATTGGAACTTTCATCAAATGCAACAGATAATTTTGGTCCCGTGGATTTGACGCATCAAACCCCTCTTTTCAAGTTGGATAACTGAAACCCAAAGCAATTTTTATAATTGGAACCATTTTTTCTTCTGGTCAAGTGGGATAAACGTTCTTCTAAAATGGGCTGAACTAGGGAAAGACGGCGGGGATAGAAAAAGAGAACATGATCATGTACCAGCAATTAATTAATAATTTTAGGATACTCGTTCGACTAAATTGTTTTAGAAATTTCCTTATTTGTTATCGACGTTGCTTTGCACTCAACAAACCTCGTTCCCAGGATTGCATTTGTATGTCTTAGTTGTGAATGAAGAGAGAAAAAGCGCTGAAGGCGAAGTCATCAATTTTTTTCTAAATCTAGTACTTTCTACTATTTCATTATGATTCAATACTAACACACTAAATATTCAAATGGAAACAAAGTTTCGAAAGGGCATATGTTACACCAACATGGCAATCTTATACAAAATCGGATATTTAGAAATACTACTCCAATGAATTTTTTTTAAAACAAAATGTAAGAGAGAAAGGGATTTTCAAATAATTAAGCACATTAATTTCAGTTTTTATGTCCCCGTAATGTACATTTTTTAAGCAAAATTTGTCCCCCTAACCTACATATCAGGAGGACCAATTTTATTGTAGAACCCAATCAAACGTTTTGCTTTAAGTTTCTATTTACTACCTTAAAATATTGTTATATGTTGTTTTTGGGGACTTAAAAGCAGAAACTTACACTTGTTGTTTACAGGGACACAAATGATGTCTTCTTAATATTCACTCTAGAGATAAAAAATTTAAGGGGACACATTTTTTTTCCATGTTCCTTTTCTTCAGATTTTTTTATGTAAGTGTAGTTATAAAGGCGCACTGCATGTCACCAAAGCCCTAGAATTTCTAATTTTGTCCTTGTTCGAGAGATATACATAGTGCTCCTAATATTCAATATTTACTTAGTACCCCTAATATAAACTTTAGGAGTATATATATATATATATATATATATATATATATAAGGTAGTTTCATATATGTTCGACATTTATTCTCGACACACATTAATATTGAAGCAATTAATCAACGAAAAAAATGAAAAAAATGTAAAAGTTTAAATTTGAAATATCGCTTAATAATTGGGGGTAAATTCAAGATGAGTCTGAAACCTCTTTAAAAAAATCCAAACACCAAAAACACAAACACAATGAAGTTGTTGATATTCAGGCGTGCTGTTATCACCACATCTTGTTTACTACTGGAACGGAAAGATTGGCTATGGGACTTCAAATGATGACTTTTAAATCTCCGTTTTGAAAGCAGATTTCCATATAGGGGGGGGGGGGGGGGGGGGGCTTCCCCAGTGCGATAATTATGTTCTCGACATGCTTATAACCAGCTGATTACCAGAGTTTGTTTATATCGTGATGTAATAGTTATGAAAATGTTACGAGCAGCTTTATTGGTGATTTCATGTCCTCCCGTTCCCTTTCTCCTCCGTTTATCTAATCTTCAAAGGACAGAAATGTTTTTATATTTTTATTACTGATGTTGTTTTGATATTGTATTTCATATTTTACATCCTTTTGAACGTAAATTAGGTTTCCTTATTCATTTATTGGATACTAAAGTTGTTTTGTTGAGCATAAATGAAACTACCTTATATACAACCTAAGTAGATATATGATATCCTAATTGGGACGTTTTCTAAGGTGCAACAGTAGTTTTTCCCAGACGCCATATTTTTTCTTTCATTGAATCGACTATCACGACAACCTACAGGTTAAAAATGGTTGTATCAATAGGCGATCGTTACCAAACGATCATAACTTTTAATTCGGCAATATATTTCATAAGTTGAGGCACTTCTAGGTGGTGCAGCCTTATTTGAGAGGGAAAGAAAAATGTGATTTCTCAAAATATTGATAAAAATTGACGGTTAGAGGTTTTCATATCTTAATTAGGAGATTCATTGCTTAATTAGCTGATTATCTGATTAGCTGATTATCCTAACTTGCAGTATTCCTTGACTGATAAATAAAACATCCCTGTATCTTAAAAGCTATATAATAAACGCTAGGGTCAATAATTAGCCAACATGATATTTTAATATTGTACTGTCTTTCCGAGAATTCACTTCTTCCTCATCAAAACAAAGTTAAGTCAGAGTAGCCCCTAGTTCTGTGCAGTTTGAAACTTAGCACCACCAAGATGGTCTATCATACCAAAGAGCTTAGCTTTGGTGTGAATAAGACAAGCACGGTGATCACTTTTCCAGGATGTCTGAATCGTAATCTTTGTCATCTTCTTCGAGCAAATTGATGAACATAAAAGAGTTTATATTTCTATTTGGGATCTAAAGACAAATGTTTTAATTTTACAAAGGAAGTCGAGTACAGTCCTTCTATATTCGTTTACTCCACTTATACTTCGCACAGTGCGTGGGGACTGAACGCTATATCTGAATTTTGGAAGTTGAAGGTTGTAATGGTGGCTGCATTCTGTGAACAGTTTTGCAGTGTTGCATAGCAGTGATTCACATCTGTCAAAAAAGTCAGATGGCAATCTTGTTTTTTCCTGGTTTATAAACAAATAACAAATTTTCATTTTAGATGGTAGGATCCCTTTAAAGTTTTGAATCGAATTTTATTACCGTGGTGCTGTTGGCACGTCCTGTGGTCGCACTTCGTTTCGGCTAATGGGTGGATCAAATCCTGACGTTAAGTTTAACAAAACATTCTATACATTTTTTAACAAGGAAAAAACAATTTGCAAGTTTACAAAACAAATATCAGAAAATCGATAGAAAGTTTTGTAAAAATAGTGTCAAAGAAAGGACCCACTGATCCATTAGTGTCAATTTGACATTAAATTTGGACCACGATAAAAATGATAATAAATTAATATAAAATTTTTTTGGTGAGGTAATTTGAAAGTAATAAAAATAATAAATGTATATGACAGATAAGGCCGCTGTTAATTAATAGTTCGTTCATCCTCAAACACGACATAACATTTATGGTGCTATTTGCACTTTATTTTTATCATCATTATTGAACAAATTTGCTTTAAAAATGTTTTTCTAAAAAATGAAGCAAGCGTTGCTTAACAGGTAAAATTAACACTCATATTATTTTGTAAGAAAGTCTTGATAATAAACTTTCATGAGTTATTATTTGTACTTATCCTGACCATGCATGTGTTTGAGGGTGAACTAAATATAAACTAACAGTGGCCTAATCATGCCTACCAACCCTAACTTTCACGCATTTGCATTTGCAAAATTTTCTATTGCCATGCCCGCATTTTAAAAATTTGGCAAATGTCAGGCATTTTCAAGATATTGTTATCCTTTTTGTCACTTCTCTCATATGGGTTATTTCTGTAACACTCTACTTTGCCTCATTGGTTCTTCAATTTGGTTGTAGCAAGAGTGTAGCATTCAAAAATTTCTTCCCCACCCAACCATGGGTCATCAATACTTTTTGGCATACACATCTGATAATATGAAATGGTTGTTTAGGAATAAATAAATAAATATATATGGGCAAGGTTTGTATGTATATCTTTTAACTTTTCTAATTATTATATATTTAACAGACTGAATTTTTTATTTTGGCCTGGGATAACAAGTTTATACAAAAATGCGTCATTATTCCAAACAAAAAAGTGACTTTCAACCCAAACGTTTGTTTAAGATACTAATCAGATAGATAGACATGAAAAATAACTTTTTGGCCTGTTCTCTTATAATAGAATGTTTCACGTTGAAACTACATATTATATTTTGAATTGAAATTCAGAAGACGTCTATTGAAAAAATCTCTCTATGATAGATGCTCGTAAACATGTCGATTTCAATGGAATTTGATACTTCCGTTTTTTATATTTTTGACACCTGCGATTGGTAGATTTATATTTTTGTTTCAGATTTCAATATAAAATGAGTGCTATATTCAACTTTCAAAGTCTTCTGACTGTTGTGTTACTGTTGATTTGTACTTGCACATACATTCATGCTGTGACACCTAGCTTATTGGATCGACATAAGACTGGTTTTCCTGGAATATTTTGGAAATGCGCTCGAATAGGTGAAAGAAAAAGCCCTTGGGTAGCAGTTTGTTGTATTGCAATGGCATTAAATATACTGTTTTTGCAGTAACATGGATTTTATAGTGATAGTAACCATTTGCCACATGAGAGGGAGTGACAGTATTGAATCCGGTGATGGTGGAAGACTTTACTATATTATTGTGTAATTATTGTGTACATTACATTTTGTACATTACATTATCTTGAATGTGTATTCTACCTACTACAGTGAAATCTCTATAAAGCGGACACTATTGGTACATAGAAAGGTGTATGCTTTAGAGAGATTCCACTGTAACAACGAAAGGAGAAATAGAAACAGCCTATTCAATTTGAAAATATTCAATAAAAATCAATAAAGTTAATAATGGAGTTACAAGGTTTTTTTTTTATTCTCAGCTTCAGGCTATGAAAAGTCTTATAAAAATGTTTGAACGAACGAGGCATAACTCGACTCTTACTTCAATTTCCCAGACAAAGTTTATAAGGTTTTCACCATAAACTTAGGTGAGAAAAAATTTCTGTTGTCGTTTTGATAAATACATTAAATGTTGCTATAACAACTGATTCATATTATCTGAGACTTTCTTCTGTTTGTGCAGCTTCGTTAATAGAAGAGCAGGTATCTTTGTTATTATTACCTACACTGCAAATATGTTT
Source organism: Turritopsis rubra (assembly GCA_039566895.2). Taxonomy (NCBI): domain Eukaryota; kingdom Metazoa; phylum Cnidaria; class Hydrozoa; order Anthoathecata; family Oceaniidae; genus Turritopsis; species Turritopsis rubra. Next base: position 16,936,289 of record CM077628.1, on the reverse strand, counting down.
CTGTTACCTTGCTATAGGAAATTACGCCCTACTTTAGTTAATCGCAGATACATCTGTTATTCGGTTAAAATTCAACATAAAAAGGAAAATTTAAAAGATTTTCGTGTCACTAAAGTTATTCAATAAAAGGGCGACTTATAACCTTTCGTGGATCCGAAAAATTCGGTCTTTCATGAGGAACCTATCCTTAAAATGTACAAATCTTTATATAAGACCTATCTATGGCCTATCCACGCCGAGTCCACTTCGCTTAAACATATTTTTTGTGAATTTTGGATTTTTCTCGAAAAAAAATGTGAAAGTTTTTCCTAAGGAATGTTAGTAGAGTCTACTGTTGCGTAAAACAATTTCTTTTTTTCCTTTTCCTTTCACTTTTTTTACAGTCCGATGTGTCGAGGGGTAATAAATCTGCATAATAGACGAAAACTTTGAGTAATACGAAAAGGTTATTTTCTTATCCAAATAACACAATCTACAAAATAAAGCATTTTAAGGATCGAAAACATATTTCGACGAACGTTATCGAGGGGGAGATACCCTCCGAATTTGGTCATTTTTCCATGTTTTTATTCTCGATAAGGTGTACTACCCATGAACAAATTTGAACGAAATCATGAAAAAGCATATTATACACGTGCTGGTTGGTCACTTGCTACATTGACCAGACCAGACAAAAATGGACTTTGGGTAGGTTTCTCCTTTAAAGAGGAAAACTTGGTGATGATTGTGATGATTCTTTGCTATCAGGGAAATGAATCATTTGTGTTGCGAGTATTCGATTTATTGCTCTACAGACAATACGAAGAGATTTCGATAAAGTGGGTAGTAACACACCAAATGATTTAGCTGTCGTTCGATACGACCCTTGATATCATGTCTTCAAGGAAGGGTTCAGTGTGTGTGGTTCAATTTCTTAGGCAATTATATCAACAAGTTTGTTAAATACGTCATGACACATCCTCAAATTCCTTAGTGATGATTGCTTGAAAATTCAAGTTCTCGCTTACTCTTGTTAAAACTATAGTTTAAACATTAACAATCAAGTCTAATTTTCAAATCATTAATTTCACTGGCATTGAAGCTTCTAATTGTAAGGTCTGCAGTAACAACTGTTGTGTGCGAAAGGTCATGTATAGTGTAATGTTGCGACTTTACACGTTCATTCGTGTTAATGAGAGTCACACACTTAAAACTGTTCTATATTCACAAGAAGTAATTGGCGTTTGTATCATCTGGACATTTTTTAACCACTTCAGAAAGTTTACTAGAAACGAATACTTGTTTTTAATTTTTAGCTGTACGTAACATTTTTGACATTTTTAGCCAATCTTGTGTACGATTTATTAATTTTAGGAGACTATTAACGCTTTTTGTTTAAATCAGGATTTACAATATTCCATTAATTGAACAGATTTTAATATTTTACTACAAATTGAATATTTAAACAGATAATTTTATCGATTTCTCTTTTCTTTCTTTTTCCCTTAAGATGGCGAAAAACGGTTCTCTTTCATACTTAATCTCTGTTTTCAGCTCAGTGGCTTCAGTCTAGGAAGAGTAAGCTCTATAAAGAAATTTGATGACTTCGCGTGAAATTGGTGGTTTACATGGTATCTATTACGTCCATACGTAAATACAAACAACATAATCGATTAAAGAAAATCTCTCAATAAAAGAAAACAAACAACGCGAATAATTCTTTTTTTATTATTTTTGAGTTTATCTAAGTGTTATCTTTCTGAAGTTTCGTAAAGAGTTCATTTTTCCAACAATCACTGATGTGGCGAATGTAAGCAGTATATTCTAGGACAGACGAAGTGTCCTTTCAATATTATGAATATTCTCTTGTTAATCCTCAATCGTCAGTGGTCAATTTGAAAATCGTCACTCAGTGATTGGTCAATTTGAGAATCGTCAATCATTGGTTAATTTAAGAAATTTGATCAGTTGTCTAAACAGAAAGAGAAGGTTTGTTTAGAAGATACTGGTAATTTTTATTTGTAGTAAAGTTATTTGCCATTACATTAAATTTGAAGAGGACAAGTTTCAAAAGGTGATTTCAGTAGCCCTTACTTCTTCACCAGATCATGTGGATTCGTTTCATCAATTCCCCTTCTCCTTTTTTGAGTATTATTTTGTTTTCTTAATAGAGAGAAGATGAAAATATTAGCAGTGTTTCTCAGTTTTATATGGTTTTCGAAGGCTTATTACAATGAAGAAGCATGCAGATTAGCAAAGGGAGAATGCAGACCTTCTAAATCATGTCCTATAAAAGCTCAATACTATGGATTATGTCCATCACAGCCAGCTGACATTAAATGTTGCGTACCGTATCAAGAAAAGCCTTGTCAAGCTCAAAATGGGATGTGTCAGTGGAACAGCCAGATTTGCATAGGAAAAACCAAATATGGTCTATGTCCAACACAACCACTTAATGTCAAGTAAGGAATTTTGTTTTAATGACGTTATTGGAGCGATAATGTTGGTAGTAACAGAATTTGTTGTCATGTCTGAATAATTATCTTGGTGTATTGTCAATCATCAACATTATGTTGCAATTGTATAATTCTACCCAATATATAATTCCTTATTTAACAGATCGGCACTGTAACGATTGTATGAAACTTTACAACTTCCATATAGGACGTGCATTTGACAATCTCCTCTGAATTGACGCGAAAGAAGAAAGCTTTCTGACAATAATAAGAATTATCAACGTCAATTGTCTCGTCTACTGTCGGGGCAAAACTATATCGGCAATCTTGTGATTGTTTTTCTCGACCAATAAAAGACAGTCTATTCTATGACTGCCAGCATTTTTAATCATTTGAGCTTTGTTAGCTTTTAGACTTAAAACCACATTAATTTAGCTTTCTGTTATCTGACGTTAATTTTAACATAATCATGTTTGACCATGTATGGAGCACATCCATTTTCCTTTTCACTAAAGTGATCAATTTTTATGATGGTAATCTAATATACTTTTTTTGGCTTCACTTCAAAGTTGAATTCACTTCACTTCCTCAATAGACAAAATCAATGCGGAAAGTTTTCAGAACTATTTGTCACCAAATCATCAACCAATCCAATCCAAACCAATCATCAACCAATCCTCCTGGATTATAATTTCATAGTCATTAGATAATTCCCTGGTCATCTGGTCTGGAAACCTACAAAAACTTTTTGTCCCTTTTTTTTTTTATCTTTTCAAAAGGCTATTTTTACAGACACTTACTTTGCTCACATGACAAATTACAACCAATGAACTCGTCTCTTTTCCCCGGTATGTTTTAGATGCTGTTTGTGGAAACCAACGATATTATGTGAAGATAAGTATAAGGAAGCATTAAGACTCATCATCAGGTTGGAAGGAAAATGTAGAAACTCTCCATTTGACAAAGGTTTGTAACAAATCGTTAAACCATGTTTAAGAGCGTTGACATGCAGGTAGGTTAAGGACTCTTTTCAGTACAAAGTGATTTCTTTGCACCACATAGTAATATGATAGAAAGGTTTGTATTCTATGAAGTTTTACAAGTTGTCTAATGGTTTCAGAAGTGCAATTACTGTTTACTATTATTATTACTATTATTCAGTGTTTTCATGCCATATTACATGAAATTTCTATTTCGCGGCGCGGGAAAATTGACCAACTTCAATGCAAGCGAAAAATCCTTACTGCATTTATTTACATTTACTTATTTATACGAATACTGAATGATGATGATGTTTAATGATGATGCGAGAGAGAATTTTTTTTTATGTTACGGTAATAATTTTTTCCATTCCAAGTTATGTGACAAACAACTAAGAATTAACAAATTCTTAGTCCAACAACAAAAATTAAACTGACACAGACGTAAAAATGTTTTTTGGAAAATATTTAGTACAAGGCATGAAAATTCTACTGATGCTTATCTAAAGGCGACGAGTTGGAGACCGGTTCAAAACATTCATATAAAATACACACGAAGTACTTGAGAAACCATTCGACGAGACTTGAGAAACCATTCGACGAGACTTGACGAACCATTCCACACATAACTAAACTTTTGACATGGTTATCATATTTTCCTTTTTCTTTTTTTAGAAAATATCTATCTTGGAAATGTTGGCTATACATGCATGGGAATCAGCCCGAAATTAGGGTGGGTATACAAAGCATACTTCCCACAATGCAGTAGAAATTATCATGGCCGTCCCGCTTTGTTTTTGAAACATTGTTTTGATAAATATCCGACAGAATTTAATTCAGGAATAAGAAAAACTTACCAAACCCAATATTTCAATGTTTGCAAGCATCTCGATCCTCCTGCCTTCTATGTATGCGCCGATATATCGGTGATGACCGGTATTTACACAGTGAAAACATTTCTCCATACTCTTGGTGGTGCACAAGGTGTAGACGTGAAAACCTACGCCCAAAAGCTGAATGAACTTCATAAACAATACTATCTAGCGATTGCAGCTGTCAAACAACGAAACTACAAAACGGTGATAAAGAAATGGTTGCAACGAGTAACTGGAAGGGAAAGTTATATAAAAAACTATAATTGTAAAACAATGCGTCTCCAACGATGGCAGAGGCATTGAACAAAACTTGAAGAAAAAAAATTCGGGGTCAGGACTTTTGATTGGTAGTTGGTTGCTTAGCATTTTAAGATGTTCTTGCCAACATCTTGATTTAAAATGGGCTCTAACATGTGTTACTGATGAGACAATGTGTTAGTGATGAAATGGTTTCCTTTTATCTAAATGAGAGGAAAATAGTTTCCCATATCAGAAACGTTTCCAAAAGATCGATTTGAGCCGTTGTAAGTCGCTATGCAGGTTTTTACCCCGATTGAAGGACCTTGTTAAATAAGTCGCGTGACTTTTTTTGATATGTAAATTAAATATTACTACTATAGTTATTTAGTTACGTTTGATAAAGAACAGTTGTGTTGGAAAATAGCTTTACCTTTCTTTTCGTATTGAGTATCCCGCCGTTGAAACAAAAGATATGGTCTAAAAGTTAAAAGCATTCTAAGAACATTCGAGGCTAATAAGGTGTTAGTGATGAATAAGAAGGTATGCTCGAACTTTACAAAAGTATAAAAACACCTATAATGGATATTTGTAAAACTTAAAAGAATATTCTTTCGCATCCATCTGTAGAGAAGGGAATTGTAACACTCATATCCAAAGACAGCAGGGATTTGTACTTTCCCTAACCATTTCCTGGTTTGTTTTCTCAATTTTTCCCCCGATATGGCAGACTCCATCATGTACTACTTATCACTGTAATCTGCATAACCTCTCTAATCAGGATCCAACCTCGTCCTCATTGCAATCACTAATATCCAACTCCTTTTCTGCCTCCTTCGGCGCTTCGCAAATTCAATTTTAGGCTCTTAATTTCTTCAACAAAGTTGTTACTTTTAAAAATTAGAATAAATTATATTTTTCGTGGTAATTGTCTTTACCCAATCGCCCAAAAAATTGGGAAAGATTTGTTATATATTTATGCTATGTTTAATGTCGAATCCATCTTAGAGAGGAACTTCGTTGATCTGAATCGATAACAATTTTGATAAAAAATAGCGTCCAGAGGATACCACGAGTATCGAAATTCGAGTTGGAAAATGCAAAAGCTGGTCAGAGAGTAAAAGTAGAAAAGGAGACAAGTGCTACGTCGAAATCGATTGATCCTGATGCAGGTGCTATCAAAATAAAGAATCGTTTTTTGACAATTGGATCACAGTAGGGCATATACCTAGAGAAATTTCGCGTCACTGCTATTTTTTCATGAAGGAAGGGGGTGAAATATCTGGGCATTTAGTATCTACGAATTACAAGCCTTCTCCTATTCCTGCAGGTGGAGTTGAGGTGCCGTTGCTTCTCTGACGTTTTCTGTCAAGAGAATGAACAAATATTTAAACAAATGAAAGAATTTGTGTCTGCCTTGTATGATTACGAATATACAGGAATGAAAGAAGATGAAAGCGAAGACGGGGAAAGTGACGATGAAAATGGAATTGAGGTAAAATTGAACGAGGGAGAGGGACGAACGGAACCTGGACAAACTATGATTAAACAAGAAGGAAAAGAGAGTCAAGTAGAACCAATAGTTCAGGACCAAAACAAAGAAAATGCTCAAATGCAGGAAAAAATTTATTGAAATTGATTAATCTTCAATTTTTACCTTTTTGTTGTTGTTTTTGTTGAAAGAAAAAACTATGAAAATTCAAACTTTCTTGGTAATTTTTTGTCTGGAAATTAGTCGGTAAAAAGTGACTAAATTCAAAAATTTAGTCGGCAGTGACTAATTTTTGTCTAAGTGATTCATAAATTTTTTATCGACTTTATATTTTTGCCGACTTTTTTTGCCGACTTTTTTTTACCGATAAGGTATGCGCTTTCATCTAACAGGGATTTCACTTCCATTGTATGCAGTCAATTTGGTATTAGTGTTAATTAAATTCGGTTTCCTCTTGATCATGTTGAATGATTTTAATGGTAGCACGTTTACCTGAAACCCAATGTCTATTTCATATTCAATCTCTGTGCCGTTGGTGTTGAATATGACGGACCAAGAATTGTCGCAGTCGGTTTGAACTGAGTATATGTCTACATCTGTTGAGGATTCATTAGGTTCTGCAATGATCGCTCCAATAAAGAATGGGTCATTGTTTGAATCATTATTGCATACGTAGTCGATGGTGTTTACTTGTTTCGACTTACAAAATGCAATTACAGCAATTTGCAAAGTGTCCCTTTTTACCACATTTGTGACAGGTTTTATGATACGCGGGACATGAGCCACGATGGTGAGAATAACTACAAAATTTGCAACTATTGATCATTTTCTTGAAGTTGTGTTTACTAGACGGATTGCTTTTATTGATGTCATGAACACGAAGGTCTTCATACACAAGAAGTTATTTGCTTTTAAAGAAAAAATGTTTATATTGTGTTTTTTGTTAAGATTTATTTAAAACTTGTAAAGATGAGCGTCATATATGCTGATACAATGTTGATCTCATATTATGAAATCAAAGAATAAGCCAAAAAGAAAAATTGGCAACAAAAAAAAAGAAAGAAAAAAAATCGGCAAAAAAGTTTGGTCGGTAAAAAAAAATCGGCAAAAATTGTTAGTCGGCAAAAAATATTAGTCACTTGGCGAAAATTTAGTCACTTTTTGCCCACTTTTTTTTTACCGATAAGGTTAGCCAACTCTTTATGCGATAACTCTGAAACCGCTTAATGTTGGCGGCTGAAAAAGAAGAAGAAAAAGTTGACTGCTAACCGACTGGTAAACTCCATCGATGCAGCTTTATGTTTTGATAACTATGACCCTGTTGCTTTAACAAATGACAACTTTGAAACCGTTACCGGATATCTTGGACCAAAATCAAATGCTACAACACCAAAGATATTTTGGACAAATGAGCCGTACACTCCTGTTGGTCGACAAAGATCATGCGATGTAGTCACCAGTGATGTTTCGGCAATTCGCAGAAATACAAAACGCGCTGATTGAATACGGGATGCATTTGAGGTATTCATGAATGAAGACATGATCAGCCAATTGTAAATAAAACCAACTTGAAGATTGATGAGGTAATAGGAAAGTTACCAGAAGAAACTAAAAGTAACAGCAAGTATAATTACATAAAACCAACTGATGATGTAGAAATATATGCGTTTTTCGGACTCTTGTACTTTCGTGGCTTGCTTGTTCTGAACAATCACAATATCTTATTCTCTGAAAAAGCTGGTCCAGCTGTAAATCATGTTTGAGTGAAATTGTTAGCCCGAATCAGAAGAAAAGCAAGGATAAGCTTCCTAAAAATAAGACACTGTGTCAGAAATGTGGAGATGCACGTTGTCCCAATCATTTAGTGTATTATTGCAAAAATCATTGATTCTTATAAAAAAACTTTTGCAACTATCACTTGTTGATATTATGCTTGGACATGGATTATATGGACTTTTGGCAGCCATTTTTAATTTGGATTTTAGTAAAATGTTTTATCACCCTATGATTAATTTTAATTGAATACCACAAGCTATTTTGATTTTTTGAATGCGATCTGCTTTATCGCAATTGTCTTTATCGTTTCGAGGTTTTAGCGATTTTTGATTTTTGAAAAATGGCCATATTTCTCGTTTTGATATCCACAGGTTCAAGATTGTTTTTTACACAAAATATGTTATATTTCTCATTGAAAAAGAAAAAAATTGTGTAAAATTATGTTTTTTTATATGTGTAACCTACTGCTGAAGTTGACCTGTTTTCGGTCAAAATTTAGCATATTTTGCTCCTGGAGCATCCAAAGAGGTGAATACTGTATACCTCTGATGACTATTGTATCAGAGGCTTTCTGACATTGTAGCATCAGATCAGATTTTAGAAGGGTTTTCTCAGAAGAAGTTATTTTCCAAGTACTTTATTCCCAATAATTACAATACATATCTGATGTAATAACATCATGAAAATTAGATAATCTATACATGTAATATATACAATAAATGCGAAATTATTTTACTAAAGGAAAGCGCTGACGAAAATGAGAAGATACAAGATGTAGGAATAAAATACAAATCAATATCATTAAAATGTATCTGATAAAAAATTGTTCAAAACTGAATAGAGCTGCTGAAATACAATGGGACTGCACTTCCTGAAGTCGCATAAAAAAAGCGACGGTAAAAATTAAGCATATAGAAAGTTTGTTAAAAAAAATTTAAAATAAATTAAAGCAGCAATGGATCTACAGGAGGAATCTTAGCTACTTCATAAAAAATAGTGTGAGAGTATTTCGTACGTACAGTCTGTAATTTATTTTGTGACGCCTCTCCAACCATGCTATTTAAAGCAATCATAATATCAGTCAATTCCTCTTCCTCATAACCAGTATGATACGTCAAGTTCACATCCCAATCACATTCTCCTTTCATTTTTAATGCCAAACATAAACAAGCTGCAGCCATCTTGGATGGTAATTTATCGACAAATTGGGCTTCTTGTAATGATAACTCCAGTATATAACGAGATAATGTCAAAGTCTGCATACTTAATGAAGTAACCTAAACAAAATCAAGCCAAAACCTTTGAATGAAGTAGTAATCCAGGCAGTATATACATAGACAAACATTCTTCAGAGTTTCCCCTCTGTCAGCAGTCAAACACTTACTCTAGCATAACGACGTAGATATCTGTAGGGATGAGGAATATTTATATCAAAGTCCAATGCCTGCAATATTCTCAGCTCCATCTGGACAAATTGCTTGTGAGTGTATGCATCATCACAAATAAATTGAAAATCATCCAATGGGGGAGGGTGACGTTCCTTTGAAACAAAAGGAAATGTAAGAAATGAAACTTCTTTTACCATTTAGAAGGAAAATCAGTACCGTAACAATAACAAAAGTCTACCTCAATTTTACAAGCAATCAATAAAGCAGTTGCTCCAATTAATTGCAACTGTTCTTTGGGCGTCGAATGATTCTGCAAGTAGTTATCAGTTATTCTTACAGCTAAATATAGAGTCTCATGGTAAAGCTCAAAATTTTCTTGGACCTCAACCAACCAGTCAATGAGGATTGCTCGCATTGGACCTGTTGTTTCAGTGAATGGTTTCACAAGGTAATTCGTAACAGGAAACCTCAGCTGAAATTTGAATGGAGATAATATTAAATAAATCTTTTATCAGCCGAACAAATTGAACATAATCAATTTAATCAAATTATTACTTCTCTCTTTCTCATATTGGTAAACACACATTCTGCATATTCTGAGACAACAAACGGGTCTGAATCCGTGTCATATGGTTTAAGATTAGCAGGTTTTTCTTTAGCCTAAAATCATTAAAAGAATGAGTTTAGAGGTCAGAAATTTTACTTTCTAACACCCCAGAATTTCAAATCCCTCAAACAAGAGCACAGGTTCTGGTTTTACTATTTGGGAATATTTTACATTAATGTCATGCATATATGTATGATTCAATTTCCTTCCAAAAAATGAAATTTAAATGAAACAATTTGTTATCCCCTGATTTCATGCTTAAGAATAAACATACTTGATTTATTGAAGATTCTATAACTGATAATGGTAATTCAGGAATAGGTCTAGACTTGCTGTTGTTCAGCTCCGATTTCATTGACACATTGCTATCATTCAAAGAATTCTGAAAATCAGTTTGGTTTGTAGTTGAACAATGAGGTGGATTATCATTGATGGAACTTATCAAATCAGTTTTAAAAATGTTGGTAAGGGCTTCGGAGGTTTCATCATTGGTGCTTTGTGATGTGTTTGGTTTTTTTGGTTGTTTAGTTTTATTGGTCAAAGACCTTCGACCTCTGGATTTAGCTATAGATATTGTTTCTTTTTTGTCAGTTTTCTTTATAGTTGCCTTCTTTCTGGCCAGTACCATGCGATTGGTATGGGATTGAATAGCCTAGAAATCAAAATGAAACAAAACAATAAAATAACAAAATATAGTTAAATATACAAAACCAATAAACTAAAACCAAAACAGTGCTTTACATTTGTTAAATCTCCAAATGCAGTCCGCTTTCGGGTGATGACAGGATTATTTGGAGATATATCAGAAACACTTCGTTTTTTGGTTGCTTTAACAGTAACATTTTCTTGATTAGTGTTATTTGTCGCACTTCTTTTGACAGCCTAAAAGATAGTTTTGGATTAATATATGAATTTACAGAAAAATTGTCAGCTGGATCATCAGGAAACTTCACAAAAAAGAACAATTTACAACAACTACCGAGAGTACACGTGATGATGATGAAAGAATGAGAACAAAATGCATTGTAACAAATCCTTCTTCGATTTTCTACACTCTATACAGTCGCGGTGCAAGAATTTATTTATTCAATTCATAGCAAAACAAATGTTATAATTTCATCATGATCAACAGATATAGGCAACGAGATATGTTTACCCTTCTAGCAGTAAGTCTCTGTGATCTATCCGAAACCTTCAAAAGTGTTGTTTCCTTCATTTCGTCCAAACCTGTGATTATAATGGTGTGGCGCCCAAGTAACATTCAATGCTCATGATAAGCTTATATTACGGTTTGCTATAATTATTTCAGACGTTCGCGGTAATTCGATTTTCGTTTGATTTGATTGGTTGTTTCTTAAAGAGCCAATAGGAACTCTCTGCTAGTGATAATCTGCAAATTTGTAAGTGCTACATGAAAAAAGTTGTTCTGTATTGTAAAGCTCTATGCTCATGGAAAACAAATATGGCGAAACATCACATGTGAGTAAGTAAAATTGTCCCGGCTGTTCATCAAGCTATCACCCCAAATAGTTGTTGTTAATAGTACAACATGGATATCAGACCATTCATATATGGTGGATTAGCATCGATGGCAGCTGAGCTTGGTATGTTTAACAATAATTCTTAAAATATAATCTTCATCTATGCTCGACAAAACAACTTTAAGAATCCAATAAATGAAAAAGGAACCTAATTTACGTTCAAAAGGATGTAAGATATAAAAAAAAACAATATCAAAACAACATTAATAATAAAAATATAAAAACATTTATTTCCTTTGAAGATTAGATAAACGGAAGAGAAAAGGAGGAACAGGGGGAGAGGACATGCTATGTTCACCATACCAATATTATCTTGGCATGAAAAATTTTCAAAACAATTTTGAGATAAAACACGGAACAGTAGAATAACAAAGTAGATACAATAAAAACCATGACCCAAAGGAAACACACTAAAGACGATATTTCTTTTCTTTACCACTAATTACCCCCCCCCCCCCCCCCCCCCCCCCCCCCCCCACCTAAAGCTACTCGTAACATTTTCATAGCCATTACATCACGATATAAACAAACTCTGGTAATCAGCTGGTTATTAAGCATGGCGAGAACATATTATTACAACGTGGAACAGAAAAAAAAATGTGGTTTTTACGATATCTCATTTGTTATTCCACTGTTTTAAAAATTGTTTTGTTGAATAAAGAATATATGGTTGAACACAGACGTATCCTCCTGTTCCTTTTCTTCTTCGTTTATCTATCTTCAAAGTAAAGGAATGTCTTTATCTTTTTATTACTAATGTTGTTTGGATATCGTATTTAATATCTTACATCCTTTTGGACGTAAATTAGGTTTCCTTTTTCATTTATTGGATTGTAAAGTTGTTTTGTCAAACTTAGATGAAACTAGCTTATCTATGGTTACAGCTCATGCGTGTATATTTCTTTTGTTTTATACAATGAATTTCTGGTGTTTCTTAATTAAATCTTCACATTTAAGAATCTTTTTTGAATGCAATTTTGTTGTCATTGCGACTTATATTAAGAACAAATTGAGGCTGGAGCTTTCAAAAAAATAAGAACAATTTAAGAATATTTTAAGAAAATGAAATTTAAAATAAAGTTGTAAAATACATAACGTACACCTAAAAATGATTAATGATTTAAGCAATCATCATATCGTAATAGAAGTTTTTCTGTTTTCTATTTTTTTGTAATTGTTTGCCAAAATCATCGCACTAGTTTTCTTACAATTTCCCAACTAAATAAAACCTTAAACTGACGATGGTTCTCAGAGAGGACTGAAACATCTTTATAAATAAATTAAATTGCTAAATAAACCAAAATTTTCCTTCTGATTTCTTTGAAAAAAATGACATGAAAATGACAAAAAATGACAAAAAAATGACAAAATGACAAAAAATGACAAAATGACAAATGACATTCTTTTTTCAAGAACATGAAAGTGACAAAAAAGCCATATGGTGGAGTTTCCTCTAAAAATTATTTATTTTATACTGTGAACATTGTTTCGTCATGAAATAAATTCGGTGAATTTTGAATTTGTAATGTAGCTCTCCGGACAACAAGGAAAATGGGCCACGTTCTTCAGGACCCAATGTATGTATTTTTATTAGTTTAATTGAGGTCAACTTCAGGTAAATAATTTAGATAAGTGGTAAACATAAATTTTGGCAAAACAAATGCTTGATGTAAAGTACAGGACATAACTTCCGATGTCCAGATAGAAAGAGTTGGTAAGTTCAGAAGTTCTCTGTTAATTAATTTGTGCTTTCAAGCACATCTTTCAACTAATCACATGTGCAATAAAATAATAACAAAATAATAATAACATAAATTCTCTAATAAACTAGAACACACTCCTTGATGCATCTTGCCTCCAGTAATTAAAGCAAGCTATATAGTGGAAACTAGGTAAACCTTGGGGTAAGAGCTGTAGCAGATGACCAGTGGTGAAGGATAGCTAGATCCAAGAATGAAGGTCAAAGTACAAAAATAAAAAATGTAGTTACTGTCACAAACAGGGTGGGGGAAAGGCTGACTGACAAAATGTGACACGTGAGGACATAAACGTCCTCATTTGTATGTATGTCCCTCTCCTAAATTCAATATTTTCAATAAATGTCCCTCTTGAATAAACCACCCCCTGAAGCTAATCCGAAAGTAAATAACCCTCTACATGGTTTCTTCTCATTTAATGTCTCCTGTGTTCAGGGTGCAAACTGGATACAAAGTATAATAAGATATTAAAAGATTATATTAACATCCTTTTTAATGGATTGGAATGATCACCCTTTTGATGGAAGTATAAAAATGAAATGAATAATTGTATGGAATCACTTAAATTACATTCCTTTTCCATTCCTACAAACCAAAATGCTAGGTTGTTTATAACCTCTCCAAACCTTATCATTCTTTAGCTCAATGTTTGGTCTTCTTGTACAAGCCAATTTCACATCATCTTGTTTTCTCTTCATTGTTATAGTGACATTTTGTAATTGTATTTGAAAATCCTACTGGTGTGTTGTCTTCAACCAACTGAAACATTAACATTCATAATTGTAACCATTCATGACAAACGGGTAACAAAATAATAAAACAAAACATGCTTCACCTTCAATTTTTGATAATCATTGTTAACTAACATTAGTTGTGATAAAAACATTGTGATTTGTTTTCATCTTAAAATCACCACAGTTTGAAATGTGACTTTTATTTTATCATTTAGGAACATTTCCTATAGACACCACCAAAACAAGATTACAGGTTCAAGGTCAAGTTATTAGTACATCCACCAAAGATCTAAAATATAGAGGAATGTTTCATGCTGTATATCGTATAACCACAGACGAAGGGTTCACAGCTCTGTATAATGGTATAAAACCTGCATTACTTCGCCAAGCAACTTATGGTACCATCAAAATTGGTTTATATCATGGTATCAAGAGACTGATAACTGATAATCCCCAAGAGGAAACACTCCTTACGAATATTGTCGCTGGTGTGGTGGCAGGTGCCACTTCATCATCTATTTGTAACCCGACAGATGTACTTAAAGTTAGATTGCAAGCCCAAACAGCTGGCACTGTCACTGTACAACGAGGAATGCTATTGTCATTTGTTGACATGTGGAAATTGGAGGGTTTTAGTGGATTGTATCGTGTGAGTTTTTGAGTTCCTTTAAGGTAGTATTCTGTTCAGTCTCTTCACTTAAATGAGAAAATGGTTTGATTTTAACAAAACTTTGTGGATGTTAAAAAGTCCTAATTTATTGAGTTTTTTAATTCATTTTGGGTTTTTTAATTCTTTTTTTGCTGCCTAATTTTTGTAAGATCGGTATATTAGAATAGGTGTCGTCCAAAAGGAATCATATACTTGATTACAATAATCAGGGTTACATATTCTGTGAAATACAACCTTAAAGAGAAATTGAGGTCAAAACATTAGATCTTCTTTTTAAAAAAAAATAAAGATTGTGTCCCGACCATCATGACAATGTATTTTTTTAACTTCTGATTGGTTTCCCTAATGCAAGATATGAGCTTTTAAAGTTTTATTGTAGTTGCCATGGTTTTGAAATTTGTGATGTAACTGACGCTAAGTGTAAGTTATGCATAAAGCAGTTATATACAGTAGAAGTAGTCGCTCAGATTTTGAAAAATAGTCACGAAAGTAGTGAAACTTTGAATAACATAGTGAAAAAGCCAGTTTATATTATTATGTATGATAGGGAATCATTAAGATGCTACTATACAGTAAATTTAGCTAGATATAAAATGTACAAAACTGACCATTAGGAGTTCCAAAATTTACAAACAAAACAGTGTATGAGAATTAAACATCATCAATGCTACCAGAATAAATGTTATAAACTTATTTGATGAGGAAGTCAGTAAATAGAAGAATTTATAGAAAAATTTATATTAAATCATACAACAACAACAAAAAGAAAATGTTCATTTTTTCATTACAAATGAACTTACTTTAACTTATATTAATGAAATTTTTTTTTAAAAGACCTCTATCAAAATTTGTTGTGCATGAAGACATCTGTTTGATCATGTTGGCATCTATTACATCAAAACATTCTTCGGTTTCCACTGTACAGCCTCTCTCACCGTCATTAAAGAAGGCTTTGATTTGGGGCAAATAAGCAATAATTTTTTTTTTCTTGCAACTTTTTTTCCAAACCTCAATTTCCCTTTTAACACTACCACTACGCAATATTTTAAGTTATCAAAAGATCTTCACTGAAGAGAGTTTGTTCACTTGCGTATCAAGTATAAGTACATCATAGTGATCTATTTACCAGTCTTATGATACTGTTCTTTAGGGTGTTGGGCCAACTGCTCAAAGAGCATCTGTCATTGCTGGAGTTGAACTGCCTGTATATGATTTCTCTAAACGCCATATTGTTGAAGCAAATATTTTGCCAGATAATGCAGCTACACATTTCATGTGAGTTACTTGATAACTTTCTATCAAAATCACTGTTATCGTTTTGCCTCTTGTAGATTCTCGCTACAGAGGAAGTCTTCCGTTTTATTTTATTTATCCTTCAAGCAGACTTCTTTAATTGGGTTGTTGTTCTACTAAGACAGGCAATCAAGGCAGATGTAAATATTTGAGAAGAAGAATGACTTCAGAAGATTTTTTTTGACAAATGTTAAGTGAATCAACTTCTAGAAAAAATGCCTTATTCTTATGATCTTAGAAAAATAAGAGCAAATTACTGTTTGACATTTTGTAGTGGTGTACATTTATGCTGGTGTATTCATAAAAAATTTAACAAAAATTTAATTTTATAAACAGTTAAGTTTATTTATTTCTTCCCTTGTTTATGTTTCTCTTTTGTAAATTGTGTGAATTGACAAGTTGATTATAACAATTTATATGATTCTCATTTTTGATATGAGTACATCCCAAATTTAACACTACACCATATTGTTATGATTTTTAATAGAAGAGAACTGTAATGAATACGCGATTAAAACATTAAGATTTCATTTGTACTGAGACTCCTTAAAATCATTCAAATTATTTCAAACCATCGAAAGTGTTTCCTCTAATAATTATCATGAGCCATGAAAACAATGAACATGAGAGCAATATTAAAATTTGCAACCATGATGTCATCAACTAAATCTTGAGTATTCTTTACTATGGGTGAAAGTTAAGAAAAATGAAATTATTTGTTGACATTCTTCAACATTTTGTTGGATTTTTGTTATTGGTTTGATTACATGATTATGGAATCACTAAAGGGCATAATACACTATGCAATGTATAGCAAAAAGTTGTACATCTTTCGGTCCTTACAAAAAGTGCTTGCAACTTTTAAATAGTTCGACATGTTGTACTTTCTACAAGTTTTTGTAAGAAATTAGCCAATCAGAATTTGCGAAAGGAATAATATTTTAACTCATACAAAGAAAGATATTTGATTGTCTTCTGAGCTGATATGTTTTATATCTTTGACTGACGAGAAGATTTCTTTAAAATTAAAAAAAAAATTAAAAACGGAGGCTTGTATAGAAGGAGGAATTATCATAAGGAGGAATAACTAATAAATATTACAGAAATTACCAATTTCCTCATCAGAATCCATGTTTTTGTTTTACTCTCTTTCAAAAATGTAAGCATTCGGTCAATGTTCAAATTCACATTCAAATATGAAAAGTCATATGTCTGTATTTCAAATGAATCTTACAACTTATGACGACACTAATTGTATACAAAATATGGTACGTAAAAAATTCCATAGTGTATTATACGGTTAAAATGTTTTTTATTTTGATCATAGTTCAAGCATCATATCTGGCCTTGCTGGAGCTGTCGCATCTAATCCCATTGATGTCATCAAGGTAATATATCTGTAGCTTGGTTACATATTTTTTTATAATCTCATTTTTATACCATGTTACATGATGTTCTAGACACGTATGATGAATCAAAGGACAGTTAGTGATGGATTTACGTCATCGGACATCTATAGAAGTTCTTTTGATTGTTTTGTTAGGGTATGAAAAATTAATTCTTCGGAGTTGCTCCCTTATTTCTACAGAACGATATCATGTACTTGTTACATGTGGCAATCTTACGGAAGTTATGACTATCATTTAGATTGTTTCTTTTTGTGAAACATCTTAATATTCATCAGCTGAAATGCAACATAGATCTGTTTTACATTCTAGTGATAATAGTGAAAGAGTAATCATTCTCACAACTTTTTTTATGAAGAGGTTTCAAAATAGTGGATTTTAATCATGATGTTAATGTTACCACAGATACAACACGTGACATTTTGATAGTGGTCATTAGAATTCTGTGAATAATATTTTTGATTGTTTTAGACATGTCAGTCGGAAGGATTCATGGCATTGTATAAAGGTTTCATTCCAACATTTGTCCGGTTAGGTCCTTGGAACATATTAGTATCCTTTTTCTCCCACATACATGGTCCTAGTTTAGAAACTAGGAAATAAGAATGAATTAATTATAAAATTATGCCCTAGCAGCTTTATTTTGGTGGACAAATTAAGGCGCTATGAAATTAACGTGTTTTTTAAAAATCCAAGTTAATTTCAATATCATAAGGTGTTAATTTTATATGTGTACCTTTCCAATGGTTTTCAAATAAAAAACGTTTTACAGCAAAAAATTCAAAAAGTGACAAAAACGTTCACATAATGTCCATGATTGTGTTATGTAAATTCTTATGTATATATTCAAAAAACTACTTGCGTTAAAAAACTAAATATTCTTGGGTTTTTTTGGGTTTTTTGCTTTACAAAATTCACCAATGCCTCAAATTCGCATTAATTTCATACATTTTTAAATCTATTTGTTGTAACCACGTTAATTTCATTCAAAAACTAGGCAAAGTTCCTCAAACACGTTAATTTCCTTTGTACTAACTTCATTGTGCGCTAATTCCCTGTAATAAGGTATACGAACTGACACTAGTAAGTATATTCTTTTTTTTATAAGTTCAAGGCTGAACAAGTATGTTAAACATAACTTCAGGCTCAGATACTTTAATTACAGTGTTTTTCAACAAAAATAAAAAAATTGATCTGAAAAAAATTCATTATCACACTTATCCAAAACAAAAATTTTATTTTGAATACAATGCAAAGTTCTCTTTGGGCAAAACTATTGCGTGTTATTTTTAAATGCCATTTGCAAAAAGTAGAAAAAGAAGCTCATTATAGATATTCTGAAAAAGACAAGTATAATTTAAGCTAAAGCGAATTTACATGCTGCTTATAAAAAGGGTGTATTTTAATGTTTTGGATATTTTGGGTAGTTAATCAAAGAGTTGAAAGGAAACACTGATTGATTGTCACTATGATTTCCATTTCTTCCTTAACATTATTTTTTTTAGTTTTTCATGTCATTCGAACAATTTAAACGACTCGAAAATAAAATCTCATGATCACAATTTAGTTGGCAACATTGATTAATCTTTTTGGGAAAAAACGGCCCAACTGGTAATAGCAACAACTATGCAATTTCAGACAGGACGATAAAGATATTGGAAAACTCATATTGTAGAAACAGAATTCCTGTAAATTTCACATTCATAGGTCTCTTTCCAGTTTTGTGTTCAGTTTCGAATTGTGAAGTTATATTATTTTCTAACTTTATAAATTTTTTTACCCTTTTGCACACCAACGATGTATATGTCATTTTGTTAAACTGTTAATCAAACAAGGGCGTATTATACGTCCGGCCTTTTTGGCGCTAAGTCTGATTCAAGGTCTAGCTTTTTAAAGTCATAGGCAAATGTCACAGATGAAATGCCAGCCACCAGAGCAAAATTGAATAAATTTAAACCCAATAATCAATCAATTTTCATCCCGTAAAAATTTGAAAAGCGTAAAAAATGTTATTTACGTCGGCGGTGGGCAATAAACAATTTTTTTAAAAAGACGTTCGGGGAATGTGTCTCTGAAGTTTTGGACATCATTGACCTCATTTGTTTTGGCAAATACAGTAGAACCCGTACAATATAAGTACAATATACCGATACAACGAACTCTGGTGGGACCGAAGATTTGAAGTTTGGACGTGTTTATCGCTCACAAGATCATTTTTGTCTGAAAATGATAACATTCACAACATTTGAAAACATTCACATTTCTCAATTCATATTCAAAAACGGTAAGCAAAAAGTTTAGTTTCGACGCCCAATATACCGGGGTTTTGTTTAAGCGGATAATTTATTATAAGTGTTCAATTTCAAGGGACCAGAGAAATTAGTTCGTTATATCCAAGTTCTATCGTTATGTACGATGGCCCTGAAGGCTCATTTGCAAACACAAAAAAATGTGCTACGCATAAATTTTCTTGTGCTACGCATAGGTTTTTTTGTATTACGCATAGATTTTTTTGTATTACGCATAGATCTTTTGTGCTACGCATATATTTTCTGTGTTTCGCAGTTATATTTTATATTGTAGCATAAATATTTTTTCCTGTTTGTGTTTCTTGTTTGAGGCATAAAAAGTTCAAGGAACAATAACTGGTCCTTAATTTATCCTATTTGGTGTGTTATGCTTCATGAAACTATCAATAAACATCGCGCTTAAAACATGGCAGGAGAACGACGTACTGCGTTAAATTACTTGCCTATTCTTCAATCTCCATCATCTCCAGTAACTTTAGAATCGTTGGTAACTTTGTATTTTGGCCAAGGTTATACAAACCTAGAAATAATCTCCTTTCTGGCTGTCCATCACAATCATGCAATGAGCTTGTCAACATTAAAAAGGCTTTTGAGTAGGCTTGGTCTTAGGAGAAGATTTCAAAAAGATGTTGAAAATAGAAGAGAGATAACTGACAAAAATGAAAAAAGAAGTTTTTGAAGGTAGTGGTAGTTCACTTGGTATGTTATTTTAATCACCCTATAATAACATTATGTTATCTTTTTTGCTTCTTCAAGGGTATTATGATTATACTTGTCTTTATTTTGTATCGACAATTAAAGCAGGTTGGTACGCTTTATCTTATCTTATAGGTTACAGAAAAATATGGAGCATTGTTAAAAGCATGGGTATGCCGGCCAAACGATCAACTGTGATGGAGATTCTGAAGGAGGTAGACCCTGTAGGGGTAGAATGTCGTAAAAAGCGAAGACTGAAACGACGGATATATTCGGTCCCTGGGCCAGACCATTTATGGCATATAGATGGGTTTGATAAACTCAAACCATACGGATTCAGTATTCATGGCTGTATAGATGGCTTCTCAAGAAGAATTTTGTGGCTTGAAGTAGGCCGAACAAATAAAATGCCAGAAGTCATCGCTTATTACTTTCTCCGTACAATCAAACAATTGAAAGGAGTTCCTACTCGGATAAGATCGGATGCTGGAACAGAAAATAGTATTATCGAAGCTATCCAGATTGCATTGAGATCCGTACATTCGGATGAGTATAGTGGATTGGGAAGTTTTGTCATTGGATCCTCTCCCGCTAATCAGAAAATTGAATGTCTTTGGTCACAGTTTCAAAAGGATCGAGTTGCATGGTGGCGTGATTTCTTCAAGGAAATGGTAAATGCCGATGTACTAGACGCATCCAACCCTGTTATTGCTGAGTGTGTTAGATATTGTTTTATGCATTTGCTAAGAAAGGACTTGGATGATTTTCTGCAAAGATGGAATCGACACATTCTGGCTCCTAGTACAAATTCATTATTACCACGTGGACGTCCTGATGCACTTTATTTTGTACCCGAAATGTACAGTTGTAAATCTCACCAAAAACAGGTAGATTTAGAAGAAGTTAGAGAATTTGAGGATCCTAGATTCAGTTTTTGTGCTCTTGACAATTGTGAAGAATTTGTCGAATTTGCCGAAACCGTATTGGCCGTAAGGGAGAAGGACAGTACACACAAACCACAGACGATTCAAGAAGCACTGGAATTATATTTCATTTTGTTAGAAGACATAAATAAGCATATGTAAATATTTTTGGATAACAAAATGACATATATATACTGTTAACTACCAAAAGAACAAAAACTTAACAGAAAAAATGCCAGGTTAGTGTTGAGTTGTATTGAAGTACGTTTTACAATGGGAATGTTCAACTTCTACAAGCAAAAAAACAGACAAACAAAAAAATGTTAATTGCCAAAGACTTCGAATAATGGATTAGGAAAAAATATTGCGCAGGAAACTTTAAGTGCCAGACATTTTTGGCAATTAGCTTTTACTTAAAAACGAAAACCACTTTTGCAAATAATAATAGAAAAACGTTTCTAACTTCAAACTATAAACCATAAAAGGAATATCAAAACATCAAATAAATTTTAACGGTAAAAAGGAAGGAACTTATGTATTACAAGTAAGCTGCAAACCGATATGGCAGCTCGATCGATGTAGCAGGTCTGAATTACATGACTAAAAGACCAAAAGTAATCTAAATCAATCTCCAAATACAGCTGCTATATACAGGGCGGAAAAATGAAAAGAACATAATAAAAAACAAACAAAATAACAAGAACATCATAAAATAGCATCCCAAACTCCAAAACTCAATACAAAAACAAAATGGTGTTTACACAACACCAAATCCTGGTGATTCAACAATATCCGTGGCAAAATTTTCGGAGAAGTTCTCAGAGCTGTATCGTTCCAACACTGGGAAAGTCACTTCCAGTTGACAAGTTTTCACGGTAACTCTTCCAACACCCCCGTGATTGAAATAAATCAGAACTTTTTCCCTTGGTAGGTTTGGTGAGCCTGTGAAAAACTGTAATATTTCTTCCAATGTTATCCTTTTTGTTTCCATTTTTGGGAATTCATCAGTTTCGTCCTCCAAGTCAAGAAGATTTATAACAGGAACTTCAATCAATTTACCACATGCAACTTCATCAATAAAGTTGTTCAGATTGAATAGAATATCCTCCTCTTGTTCAAAATGTGCAGGATTCGAAGAACGACTAACTGGTTCGAATAAACGCTTTATATCGTTTGGTGACAAAGCTTTGGCTTTTTCAAAAAGGGCAATCGATTCATTTGGTTTCTTTTTCAGGCTCTGTAACACACCACCACAAGAAAGGCCCTCCATGAATTGGTTAATTTCTTCCAAATTTGAGGACACAATCAAGTGATGGGAAACCATTTTGACTAGATCCTGCTTATCCTTCAATTTGGGGCTGAATTTATTATACCCAAAATCAAACCTAAAGAATTACAATGATTTATAAAAATAGATTCATCATCAAATTTTTCCATTCTAAAGAGCCACAACAGACAATTCTATTGAAAAAGTGATCCAAACTAGCTAACATCATACCGTTCCAAAAAGTTATAGATCTTTGATTGGAAGTCTTCCTCTGATACTGTGACGTTTATATCTTCTATTTTCTGCTTCAGTTCCACATCGCACACATCCTTGTATGAGCATAAGCAATCTTTCATACCTACGAATAAAATCTACTGTCTACAGCAAATCATGAACATCAAAATCATGAACAAACTGAAATTACAAACCTAGCATGTATCCACTTAAGCCTTTACAAAACATGTTTGGAGGATCGTAACCCATTAGAAGAGCAAGTGCCACTAAAGCTTATTTCACATGCACGTAATTTTTTTAAGTAACGTCTTACGTTACGTTTACGTTGAAAACTACGTAATAGGCTTACGTAAAAACTACGTAAAGCAGGTTGAGAGATGCGACGGTCACATGTACGAAAGTTTCATTCATTCATACGTAAACAATAAGCAGCAAGAGAATTTTTTTTGAAATCATTTTCAAAGATGGCAGCACTAAACAAACATCACATGCTTGCAGTAGCAATCATAATTTTGAGAAGGCGTCGTCGACGTCGACAAAAAGCAAAAGAAAGGGGTAGAAGGTTTTGGATAAGACCGACAAACCAGGACAGGAACCGGAGTGGTGCATTTATTTCAACATTCCTTCCCGCGAAAAGCCATGATCGTGAAGAGTTTTTCAGGTAAATATTTTGCTTGAGTCGATTTCTTGTTTGCTCGATGTGAATTAACCCAATTAGTTTTTCTTTTATTTTATAACTAATTCACAATCTCAATGTAGTACTCTTATTGTTTTTATTACTTTATTGTTTTTACTCTTTGTTATCTTATACCTCGTCTTTTGAATTTTAACTTTTACACGTCCCTTTTATACTCGGTAATTACTCGTAATTACTCTCTTGCTAATTTTGCATCGCTTGTACATATGTAGATTTTCTTTTAATCATTTATTTTAACTGATGATGAACGTTGGATGGCGTTCGAAACGTTTTGAATAAATTTTAATAAAGATGTTGCTTCTTATATTCGTTATCAAGTTTTTGGCCCTCACAAACTTATTCAAAGAATTAAAATTTTAAATTTTTAGGTTTGTTCGCATGTCTCCTGAAAGATTTGATCATTTGCTAAGCCTGGTTCATGATAGGCTTGTTAGAAAATTTCATGTGCGAGAGCCAATCTCCCCGGCAGAACGACTTGCAGTCACGCTGCGTTACCTGGCGTCAGGAGATAGTCAAACATCGATTGGTTTTTTGTTCAAAATGGGTCGTTCAACCGTGAATGGGATAATTGAGGAGGTTTGTACCGAACTGTGGCGTGTTTTATCACCTGACTACGTCCGACGTCCAACAACAGCTACCGAATGGAATGAAATTGCAGAAGAATTTCATAAAGTATGGGATATGCCTAATTGCATAGGCGCATTGGATGGAAAACACATACGCATGCGTAAACCTGCGGATTCTGGGTCCTTGTGGCATAACTACAAGGGATTCTTTAGTATGGTGCTCATGGCCATTTGCGACGCTCGTTATTGCTTTACTTTGATAGACGTTGGCGAATATGGTACCAATAACGACAGCGGTGTTTTGAAAAACTCCCAAATGGGGAAAATGTTTCAACGAGAGGAGATGAATGTTCCTGGGCCCAGGGATGTTGAAAAAAACATCAAATTACCCTACTTTTTGGTCGGCGATGAAATCTTTCCCCTAAAGAATTGGTTGATGAGACCGTACTCTGGAAATTCCCTCACCAATGAAAATCGCAAAATATTCAATTACAGATTATCTAGAGCGCGTCGCACTATTGAAAACGCTTTTGGGATCATGGTCGCAAGATGGAGAATATTCCAAACACCGATAAACGCCGAACCTGAAAAAGTGGAAAAAATTGTTCTTGCTTGTATAGCGCTTCATAATTATCTAAAGCAGACGGATAACGCCTATTACACTCCTAAAGGATTTGTTGATTCGGAAAGCAGTTCGGGAAGAATCGTCCCTGGGCAATGGCGGAGTAGTATCGAAACTAATTCTATTCAAAACATCAGACCTGTACGTGGTTCGAAATATACAAAGACTGCTGTTCAAACTCGGGAGAAACTCACAGAACATCTTGTAGCAGGGGGTTCAGTTTCTTGGCAATGGGATTATATCAGACGTACAGGCAACGAAGAAGATTAGTATTTTTTAACAATGCCTTTCTTTGTAATTTTGCTATCAACTCTATGTCAAAATAAAATATTACAACAATCAACTAGCTCATATTTTGTTGGCCGAATGCGTTATTATAAGCAGCAAAATTCCCATATAATGACGTATTTGCTGACTCCACGTTATTGAGATTATAGTTAGGCCATGACATTTGTCCCTGTGGTGTTGTATTAACATTATTACGGTTAGACTGCTTTTTAAACTTTTTCATTAAAGTCGTTGTGATTTCGTATTCAATCATTTCCATGTCGTCTTCTTCTAGCTTATGGCTAAGTTTGCGCATTTTGGTAGCAACATATTCCCCAAACAAATCAAAATCATCTTTTGCCTTTTCCTGTTGAGCGTTTTTGTTATCTGCTGGAATAGCGTTGGAAATATTTCGAAGAACAGCCATTTCTTCTCGTTCAACTGTGGTCATCTTATTTTTCTTCTTTCTTGTTTTCTTTTCATTTCCCTTATTTGTGGGAGCCTTTTTGGTTTTGTTAGCAGGAGTTACTTCAATTTTTCCAGCATCCATCAAATTTCCTCTCTCTGCATCATCATCATCGCTACCATCGTGCTTCTGGCTCATGGTAGAATGGTCTTGCTTTCCCTCAACGTCTGAGACACTAGAATCGTCACCAGACAAATCCTCGTCTCCAGCGGTTTTAGCCATTGTTGGTGACAGTTGACTATCATCTTCATCGACTTCTTCATCCTCAGAGCTGCTTACACTAGCGTTAGGGAGAGGCTTTTCGGTTTCTTTCTTTTTCTTGGGTTCGTCAATGTTACTTTTAGACCTCCGAGGTTTAATGAAGTCATCCAACCAAGCCAAAAAGGCAAAGTTTTTCAATTTTTCTCTCGCATTTTTCACAGCCTTGGATGATGTTCCAGATTTATTTGTCGACGCCAGGGCTTTCTTGCAACGAGCATAACGGTCTCTCAGCTTCACGAATTCTTTCTCCGCCTCTCCTCCTTAAAAAGATATTATATATAAAATTAAAAAGGATTACTCCTGCTGACCCGAATACAACACAAACGACCAAAATCTTCACTGAAATATTTAAAGTTGTCAATTGGGAATTGATGCTTTTTTATAAACTTACCATCTTCCAAACCAAGCTTTTCAGCAACAGCTTTCCAAGCGTTGTTCTTGATATCCTTTCTATGGAAGTCTGGATGACTTTTGTCATAGAGAACGTCAAATTGTTCAACAGCTATCGAAAGCTCTTCGTCAGCCACCATCTTGAATTTGAATGAGCTTGTTTTTTTTTAAAAAACAAAAATAGCTTCGGAATGTAATTTTCGAACGTTTTATATTCGAAAAACGTCATTCGAATGCTATTGCGCAATATTTTTTCTTCTTTTTTTCTTCCTGGTCTTACGGACGGCTTACGGGCAGTCCCTTGCGATCAAAATTTTTTCATCGCAAGGAAATCGTCGTAAGGCTCTTACGGGACGTCGTAAAGGCTTATGTAAAAACTTGACGTAAGGAAAAGAAGCGTCACATGTACGTCAGATTTTACGTAAGCGTAAGAGAATGAATGAACCACGTAATTTACGTAAGGCTTACGTTGAAAAATTACGTGCATGTGAAATAAGCTTAACTGACCAAAATAAAAAAACTCTCTTTTTCTCAGTTTTTCTAAGTCGTGAATAAACACTTGCTTCCCAAACTCTCCATGAGTCAACTTCCCAAATACATCTTTATAGAATAGAGAAATCATTTCTCGTCCAGGGCCGCCATCGTCTACTGCAGATTCAACAGTAGAAAGGCTTGAAAATTCTACTTTGAATCTGCATAATGGAGAATCAGAAAAAAACAGATTCATCTTTTTTAGAACATCCTCAAAAAGTCTCTTTCTTCTGACATTGAATATCACATACTTTTCAGTTTCAAGAAACTTTTTTGATAGTTTTGTAAGATTAGTTTCTTGTACATTAGAAATCTTTTGAAATGCCTTCAATCTCATTTCTCGCAGTTGCTGTTCATTGGGTTTAGTAGAATTTTCCTCAGCATTATTTTCCTCGTCAATTACATCATTAACTATTTGCTTTTGTCTGTCAATTCTTAATGATTCTTCAAAAGCAATGTCTTGTTCACAACTAAGACATGTGTGATGATATGTTTTAAAGCAGTTAGGACAAATCTTTTTGTTTGGAAGAGTGCTGCCCACTTCATTATCACTTTTAGCTGAATCACTGTCATCACTATTTTCTTTCAAGTCATTTCTAGGGAAACTGGCAAGGATAAAATAAGCTCTTGAAGCAGTCAGTCCTTTATCCAAAAGACACTGATTTATTGTAAGCATAGTGTCAACCTTTGATCCAGAAGGATCTAATATTGCCGTATCAATTTCAGTGACAAGTTCATTAAAATAGTTTCGTCCTTCATTCTGAAAGAAATAATTCATGCTTGTATGCCTAAATCGCTCTATGACTGGATCATCACCAGGTTCAAATGTAATAAATCTTGCACCTCCACCTTCATTTTGTCTCACCATTTTGGTAAAACCATCTTCATCTGTTCTTTGATATCTTACTTGAATCCTTAATGACTTTTTTGTTGTAACTTTTGCTTTGATTTCCAGCTGCCTTTTTATTAATACTTGTGAGCAGATTGTTTAATCTTACAGCAACTTTTTGTTTCTTGGCGGGTAAATCAATACTTTTTTCCGCATCATTTCTCTTATTGTTGCTGTTCACTTGTTCACCTTGTTCCCTTTCTTCTTTCAGAGCTTTTGCTACTTCTTTTTTTACTATATCTTTAAGAAAGGGCTCCATCGAAATATTTATATATTAATACTAAAACCTAAACAAGATGGTACGGAAGCCCATATCTGCCACCCATGTTATGCAGTTATTATAAGGTTTCTACTGCGCAGTAGAATAATCGCTACTGCGCAGTAAAAATTTGCTACTGCGCACTAAAACATGTTGTTACTGCGCAGTAGAAAATTCATTACTGCGCAGTAGAATAATTGCTACTGCGCAGTAAAAAGTTGCTACTGCGCAGTAATTGGTTCTACAACAACTGCACAACATTGTCACAATGTTGTGCAGTTGTTTCAGAACCAATTACTGCTTTCTACTGCGCAGTAAAAACATGTGGTTTCACATTATGAGATTTATATAGTAAAATGGTAGCAAAACCACAACACAAACACATTCTCGAGCAAAATGTAATGAAGAGGTTGAAGGTAAGCATCCCCTGACTATAATGATCTTACAACTTCAGACTTACAGAAGGAATATAAGTAATATAATATAAGTAACTCCTGGTCAGAGATTTTTTTGTATCGTGATCTTTGATGTCTCTTAGTACTGTGCCTGTGAATCTCTTGAACCTTGCAGTTAATAAAGATTAATAATGCTTTTGTTCCTTTTCCATTTTTGAAAAAAGTTCTAGAGAATTTTGTTCACTATACCATATGTGAGCTGTGTTTTCTCTATTTGAGTCCTTGTTTTTTGAACCAGTTCACCCCTACAAAAAGGTAGCTAACAAACTCCTGAAGTCTTCCTGAAAAATCCTTGATTCTTACATTATTATTATTATAAAAATGAATGAACATCTTGTTTTATTTTGGTGATGGGAGGATCACAATATTTTCCTCTTTAGGTCTCGTATAGTTAAAATGAATGATGACATAGCTAAACATTTTCGACAGGGCTTAACATATGACGACATATTGCGCGTGTTGTTTCTAAAACATGGAAAGGAAATTAGCATAAGGACCTTGCATCGAAAGCTTAAAAAGCTTGGTTTCCGAAGAAAAGGCTATTCTGCTGACTCCCAAAAGCTTGTTCAAATTATGATAAACATGCTAGACTCAGGAAGTGAAAACCGTGGCTATCGCAACTTTCACCAACGCTTAATTCAAAGTGGAGTACAGGTTCAAAGAGCTGTCGTTGCTGAAGCACTGCATATCATTGACCCAGAAGGCTGTAGCCGCAGAGCTCGTCATAGATTAAAAAGACGTAAATATGTATCACGTGGTCCAAATGATTCATGGCATATAGATGGAAATGACAAGCTGAAATCGTTTGGCTTTTACATTCATGGCGCTATAGATGGGTATAGCAGAAAAATATTATGGTTAAAGGTAGCAAGGTCAAACAAGGATCCTGAGATTATCGCCAGTTATTTCTTACACAACATTCACACAAACATGTGTATATTGCCAAGACGAGTTAGAGGTATTTATACTTTTTTATTCTAAAAAAGCAATTCTCAGCAGGTTTGATTCTATCAGTTCTTTTTTGAACTTGAATACCTCATGTACTATTCAAGAATCTTCTGCTGATTTTGGTTACTGAAAATACCTATTCCTTTACAATGAAATTGACAATTAAAATACAAATATCCTTAATGCTTTTTTGGTCAAAATGAGCGTAAGCGATATAGCACACCATGCAAAGAGATCCAAAACCCTAATATATCATACACGTAAATGATTACCGTGAGGAATGTGTATTTAGCGTTTAAGGTTTTGCATTATCAAGTTCTAAATTCTATATTGTAGCTGATCGTGGCACAGAGAATGGACATGTATGTGTTATTCAAAGATTTCTTCGAAGAAATGATAATGATTCGTTTCGTGGGTGGAAAAGCTTTCAATATGGTCGCTCAACGAGCAATCAACGCATCGAGGCATGGTGGTCAGTGCTGAAGAAAGATACTCTTGCATCCTGGATAAATTATTTCCGCGATGTCCGTGATGCTGGTTTCTATGACGATTCTAATCCGATGCACGTGGAAGCTCTTTTGTTTTGCTTCATCGGTGTTTTGCAAAGTTCTCTCGATGAAACTAAAGAATATTGGAATAACCACTACATTCGTGAAAATCGGTTAAGTGAGGTACCTGCTGGCCGTCCTGTGGTTTTGTATGAGCTGCCTTCAGTCAGGGGTAGTAGGGATTACGGAATAAAAGCCGATGAACGTTTCGTCCGCAGCTTCAGCCTTCGCTTTCAAAATAGATTAAGTCTATTCGGTTCTTCGAAAGATTTTGCTGAACTAGCTGCTATATTAATGGCTGAAAATAACTTAGACTATCCGAAAAACTTAAATGAAGCAGAACTCCTTTATTTAGAGTTGATCACACTTACCCAGAATTTGTAAAGTCAATCCTTCGCGTGTCTTCCCGGTAATATCTGTGGAGGGCTACGGTGTAAGATTTTCTAAGAATCCGTAATACTTAAATTTTTACCAAATAAATTTGTGTATTATCCACTTTGAAAATCTATGGAAGGATCAATCAACACCGGTGCTAAGCAAAACCAGGAGAGTCTGAGGGTGTGTTATGGTCAGTGAAAAAGGTCTATTTTTCATTCCCTATCGGAAATAGGGTTCGTAGCGTACCTGGAAAACCTTGAAATTGGGGCATAATTGACAAGACCAATCATTAATTTGTAAAGTTTGATGACGTTGAGGCGGGTTGACCCGGTGCTGGCTCGTTTAAAGGGAAATCTATTTTTAAACACAATTCGGCTATTGCAGAAGATTGTTTGTTATACAATTTCGTGTTATGAAGAAAAAAAAAGGTTCTTTCATATATTTTTATTTTTATATTTGGCATTGTAACACAAAAAATAACAACTGCTAGAAATATACCAAATTTGTCAAAACAAATTTTCATTAGAGCTCTGTTTCACATTTTGATACTTTCTCAAATCCACACTTTTTGCAAAGAACATACTAGCACCTGTATTTGAATGAATTGGAGGCCTGATAAACAAAAAAAACTTGAACAAAGAATGGAATACACAGTGAATTCTCTTCAGTCATGTCCTAAATTGGCGTTCGGGTGTCAAGAGAACTGGAGAGTCGAGTGCACACTAAGGAGATAGATACTTTAAATAACAAAACGCATCTTCAGCATAAAATCTAGTATAAAATAAGAAAATAACTTCAAATATGAAGAAAAGGAAAACTCATATCGAACTGAACGTATAATGTACGACAAGGAGTGACAAAAACTACTAACAGGCGTCATCCATCCACATCTATTCCTTGAAAAATCTGTTCTGAATAGATTGTGAAAATTTATCTCTTACAAAAAAACATATACGCAATAGAGTTTACTAAAAATGATCTCTCCCACACATGTTTTATTAGAAATGTATTCAATTCATTGCAGATGTTTTCAGGAACATTTGTAGATGAAGTAGCTTTACTTGGTAAATGAATTATAAGTTAACCTGCTAATTTTGTTATGAATAACATTGCCTAAAAGGGCTGTGCACAATTTCGCAGGAATGAAGGAGGCATGTTACTTGTGGTTTATTATCGTCCCAAAAGGGAAATTACCATTGTAAATCCAAGTTGCATATCCCATAGAACAAAAGCTCTTAATTACTAAACAAAATTACAAGAAATAAACCACGTGTCATTTTGGTATTTTTAGGACAATTGCTCTTAAATGGGACATCATAAAAAATGTTTTAGTGCACTTGGTATATAATAACAAAAAAATGCCATCAAGCAATGAAGAAACTGGAAATAATATAAAAGGGTTAACTCAAAATGTTTCCCTTATGGATTTTCATGTGAACATGACATCACATAACATAAGACCTAAGAAAAACATGTGAATCATTCAGTAAATTTTGAGACGACTCCTGAGATATCTTTGAGATAAATCTTCTCAAATAATGCCAAAACCAGATCCAAAGTCAATAGCTATAACAAACTTCTGCGTTATGTTACTCCATGGAACTTCCAACTTTAAGATACAAGTTTTTGCCTGAGGTAACGATATATCACAAAACTCAACGTCAATTTTTTTGTTGAAGCCAAACGCTGGGATTCGATCTGTTGATGCAACAAAAAATAGAAGATCTTTTAAACACATTTTTCTTGTTTTTAACTGCACTTCACCATTAGCAACAAAATTTAGAAATAATTCGAATTCCGTTTGAGCATTAACAAATTTGTTATAGTCATTGGAACCAACTTCAAATGATTGAGGATAATTGATGAGCTGGATTATGTCATCAAAAGAATATGAAGGCATATCACTTGCTTGAAAGTAATAACAAAATACACCAAAGTTCTCAGAATAAAGCAATGCAGGTGCTATACTTCTTATACCTTCTTTGAATTGTTTGATTGCAGCAAATTTCCCATTGACAACAAAGCAAGTCGTGAAAACCCTTATTAATGTTTCCTTTTCTCTTCCAGCAGGATTTATATTATAATCCAAAAGAGAATTAAAGTTTCCTCTATTGATTTCATTGATAATGTGTTGCATGCTCGCATCTTCCATATCTTCTAATAACGGCGGCTGTTTCATATCATGCATTGCTCGTACAACAGCTGGATGATAGCATTCTGGACCACGACCAAGCTCAATAATGGCCAAAGCAGAAATTTGCCCTGCTTTGTAATATGCTTGTTCGTCTAACATAATTTCGTTATAAGTTATCCCACAAGGTGTGCCAAAACAAAGGCTGGGTTCAGATGGCGTGTACTTCATTGCAAGGGTGAGAAATTCTCGAAGTGGACCACTTCCTACACCTGCTTCTCCTGCAAATCTAACACTTGGTTTTTCTGAAGCATAATCAATTGTTTGCCGCAGCAGTACTGGCCAAAACCTTTCTTTAGAACGTTGAACAATTATAGTTTTCTGTTTCTCAACAGTTGCATAATTTGATCTTGCATCCAGCAATAACTGCTTTCCACTATCAGTTGGTATATCCATGGCTAGTTTACTAGTTAATGAACTTTCTTCTATAGATGATTCAGTATTAAAGGCAGGTAACATATCTTCCTCAAAAAATCGTTCAATTTCATTGTCCCCAAATTCACAGACACTTTCAACATTTTGTACATTGGCACGACTGTTTAAAGGTGGTGATCCGATCGAATGCCTGTACCTTATCGGTTTTTGTGTAAACCTTCGAACACGGGCAGCTCTGACATCATTTGCTGACATTTCCTCCACTGGCTCAGATTCATCAACATCAGATTCTTGACTTGGGAATACTGGTTCTGGTACGGTCACAGTAGGGTAATCAGATGTTGTAATGGTCTTATTTCTATCCATTTCTAGGGATCTTCTATATTCAATATCTTGTTCACAAGGTAAACAGTATCCGCCATTTAATGTCCTGCTGCAATTTCTACACATTGTGTTGCTGCTACTATTGCCTTGTTCACTATGAAAATCTTCATCAAAAGAACATTGAAAACATATATAATGGTAATCTGTACCACATTTTTCACAAGTATGTTTTGGCAAGTCATTATCATCATTTTCTTCATTGTTAACATTGTCTTGGAGAATTTTGTCTGGTCGAAAACTATGCTGCTTACTGAGCAAGTATAGTCTTACATGAGTTAACTTGTTGTTATAAATGTAATTGTCAAGAGTAAAATCCTCAGCATCTTCTATTACTTGGCAAGCAAAATTTCCAAGGCAAAAGTCAAAGCGTGATTCATGTCCATGAATGCTCTGTCCTTCTGGAAAAAACTTGCTCTTCCCAGCTTCAATAATTTCCTTCACAGTTGCATTTTTTGGCATGTTGAACTCCCTGGCTCCACCAGTCTTACGAACAGAAACATATTTATTTTTCTTAAGATTAAAATTTTGCCAACCAACATGAATCAACCGTGTATTTTTGATTTTTTTTCCATCACTAGATTCACCTTCTCTGATGCTCTTTGCTAACGATTGTTTCCTTTTATTCTTTGACCCATTGTTTATATTGTCATAACTGCATCTCAGTAAAAAGTTCCGTAGGGCTAAGATATCACTTAATGCTTCCAATTGTAAATTCTCTATCAGGTTATCATCTGTACATAGTAGTACAGCTTCACCGTTCATCTAAAAAATGTACATATTAGATTCAAAGGCACATAGAAACCATATTGAAATGAGGTAATTATTAAGGTAAGGTAAGGTGGAGAACAAAAAAGAACTTTACTTACTTTGTTTTTTCTAAATCTTTGTATGACCTCATTGGTAACTTTTCTACTTGCCAGGAAGTCACATATCTAAAATTAATAAAAACAATTTTTATAAAAGCAGTTGTAAAAACAGTACAGTAACTTTACATACCATTTTACTGAGATATTTATTATTTGTGGTTCTGGGATTAAAAAAGCCTAGCTGTAGCTAAATAGACCTTTCAAAATGAACATAGATTCCAAAAGTTGCCACACCTACATGTAGTCTATTTTTAAAGATGACTTTATAGATGACAGTTTATCCTGGTATGTGCTCCCTACTGATCCCTTTTTTGCACTTCATTGCTGTTTTTACCTCCAAAATAGAAGTTTCTGTTTATATACTGTGCCTGGTCCGAATGTAACCTCTTTACCGTTGGATTAGGTACCCTATTGTTTATTTTTGCTGTCATACAGGTCCCACATGGCACACGATATATGTGTTTACTAGTTTTTCTTGTTTTTTTTAGGGATATAAGTAGGGAAATTTAAAATTTTGGACAGTTGTAACGGTTCTTTTACATGAAATACATCAAAGCAATTGGGAAAAAAAATTTCTGGGGTGGACCTTCACTTTTCCACAAGGAGAAAAACAGATTTTTTGAAATATCTTAACTTTCATCATATAGATTTTTTTAAAAACCTTCCAAAATCAACTCTCTATTGACCTCACATTGGTAAAAAAATGCAACAAAGGCAGTTAGCCACTAAAATTCAAATTTATTCCTTAATACTCTCATAAAGATTCACTCATGAAAAAATTATGATATTGTGATGAAGTTTCTAACTATTGATGTGATCTCTGGCCATTTTGTAAACAATAAATAATTATGAATTTACTTGTTAATGTTAAGCTAGAAATATCTGTGCTCAATAATTGATGAATGTTTCAACATCATAAAATATATATGATGAATTGGCAAGGCTTGTAATTAGCCTACAGATAAAAACATTTGCAAGTCAATGTTGTGGCTACCCATACGTATGAAAACTGCTCATTGAAACAGGCTAAGTTTACCACCTAAAGAAAACATTTGCTATAAAAGTGCTGTATGATAAGATAGTTTCATATATGCTCGTCATGTTTCTATTCTCGACACACGTTATTGAAGCGATTAATCAACGAAAAAAAATGAAAAACATTTAAACATTCCTTTTTCCTCCGGTTATCTAATCTTCAAAAGGAAAGAAATGTTTTTATATTTTTATCACTAATGTTGTTTTGCTATTATATTTCATATCTTACATCCTTTTGAACGTAAATTAGGTTTCCTTTTTCATTTATTAGATACTAAAGTTGTTGTGTCGAGCATATACAAAACTACCTCATAATATACAAAAAAACATAGCTAGCTAGTTGTAGCTAAAAAAAAGTACAATCCTAATCTATGAGTGCTACAATTGCAACATGCAATACTATGTGGTCTTTCAGATGCCTGAATGTCATAGCTGTTGTTTATATAAATAATGACAATCCACCACAGACACTCTCTCTCGCACGCACACGTCGTCTCCTCCTCCCCCACACACCCAACCAAACATGATGTGCAAGAAGGATCCTTCTTGCACCAGTTTGCTTCGCAGCATAAAAAAAACTCCTCTCCTTCCGTCCTTTTCATTCTTTAAAATATGTATTCTATAAGGAATGATGAAATTAGTATGACTTACCTCCTCAACAGAAATGGAAGCATTCATTTCATATCTTCTTTTTTTCCTCTTCCTTGTGTTTACTACTTTCTTTACTACTTGTTTGTTATTTAAGATTATGATCATTAGCTTTAAAGTGTTTATAAAAGCATATCAGACATGGTATGTCTCTATAGATACCACCATATGTCAGCCACGCTTGAAAACCATGTGTTTATAAGACCAGAAGACTGAGATATTAATTTTTGTTGCAGTAGGGGAGAGAATTTTACCACTGCGCAGTAAAACATTATTACTGCGCAGTAAGAATGTTTCCTAATGCGCCCTAGACAAATTACTACTGCGCAGTAGTAATTTCATTACTGCGCAGTAAAGGTATTGCTACTGCGCACTAAGATATTTTCTACTGCGCAGTAGTTTTTATTCTAGTGCACAGTAATAATTTTGTTACTGCGCAGTAATAATTTTGCTAATGCGCAGTAACGAAACTCTTACTGCGCAGTAGAATAAGTACTACTGCGCAGTAGAAAATTCCTTAGTGCGCAGTAGCAATTTCTTTACTGCGCAGTAGCAATACATCTTATTGCACAGTAATGCAGCAAATCCATTGTTTCAGATGTTATACTGCGCAGTAGTATATTTGCTACTGCGCAGTAACAAATCTACTACTTCACAGTAGCAAATTCTTATTGCGTAGTAGCGATTATTCTACTGCGCAGTAACAAAATCACTACTGCGCAGTAGAAACCTTATAAATAACTGCATAACATGGGTGGCAGATATGGGCTTCCGTAAGATGGAAACAAATGTTTCAGAGGTGCATACATTACCTTGATCACAAACATGAAAAGGTTTTTCCTCAGATAATAATAATAGATGAATCATTAGACGATATCATAATGTAAATATGTATAGATGATTTTCTTGTGACGTACGTTGTTGTGGTTCCCAGACCCTTTCGCGGTTTCGGAGGCAAAAAAATAATAATCATGGCGGCAATAAGGCGTAAAGACTGCTAAATTCATAAAACCCTAATGAAATCTTTGATATTCTATCTGTTTAGTTATATGTTAGTTTTGAGAATGATATTTTGCTTTCGTTAAAATGATTGACAGTCCTATTAATAACAGCAAACCAATAGAAAGTTGTCGTATTGTACCGTCTCGATAATCTCTTTTCAACTTTTGCGTTGCAGCTGTCCCTAGGGATTTCTAACAGAAGAATTAAAAAGCAAAACTTTCTTGATTCATTCATATGTAAAGCACGCGCTTCTTTTTCTCTTTTCTCTATCAACAATTATGTGGAAATCAATGTCTAGTTACGTTCAAGAATTGGATGAGAACGATAGAGAACTTTTCTCTATCGTTCGTTTTTGAAAAAACTCACTCTAAATAACGGAAAACTACTTCCCGATCCCTGTAATATTACGATTGGTTGGAATTCTGATATTTCACGATTGCCCGATGTGACATGGCCTGATTTAGTAAATTATCTGATCGATACACCAAGTGAATACACCAAAGATAAGATTAAAGCTTATAAATCTTTGGAGGCATATAATTTTTTCGTCTGCGGACACGTGCAAGACGTGTTTATTTATGAAATAAAAAATGAACAATTCTGCTACATTAAATCTCAAGTCCTCCCAAGTCAGAGGCAAGGGAAAACGGAGAATCTTTATGACGTGTGGATTGCAATGCATAAAGTTGGTTGGATTCTGTCTGCTAATTGTTCTTGTATGGCTGGGTAAGTTAATAATTGGTCACTTTTATTCAATCATTTCCTACTGGTGTAGTCACGTAAGTAGTTAAAATGTCTTCCTTATCAAAAAGAAACGGGTGATATATCACTAATAATGTTTTGTAGACTTGGATCAGCCTGCAGCCATATAGCAGCACTTTTGTTCAAATTACAATCAGCTGTCCAACTTGAGTTGAATAAAGTTGCATGTACCAGCAAATTGTGCGAATGGAAGAAGTCCAGAAAGCGTGCACACCCTGCTCCACTGAAAAGTATTTGTTTCAAAAGGCCTCGTAAAGATGCTAAAGTGCCCATGGTGGAAAGTCCGTTCAAGGGCAAGCTTTCTGGTTTTTCCTCACCAGATCCGTTAAAGTTCTCATCTGAAAAGCAAAAAACTATGCTACGGGAATTGAAGCAACTGGCTCCAAACGCAGTAATTTTCAAAAGTGTTAGTCTAGAATTTGATAACGAAGAGGAAGGGGAGACGACAGACACAGGAGATGAGGATGGCAACAGTGTCATACCAGAATTGCTCATGTCTTTTTACAAACCATCTGCTACAAACCTTACAAAAGAACAACAATTACAAATGGGCAAAAATTGGTACAAAAAATATCTTGAGGTATCTACTAAGGAGCAATATAAAAATTTAACAAGGTTAACAAAAACTCAAAATCTCACAAATAAATGGATGCTTTACAGAGCTGGAAGGATCACATCATCTAATTGCAAAAAGGCCTTTACAATGGATATTGAGAAACCAGCATTATCAACAATAAAATCAATTATGCAATATGATGAACCAGCAAACACGAAAGCAATTAATTATGGCAAAAAATGGGAAAAAACTGCCCTGGAAAAATATAAAGAGATTGAAAAATCCAAACATAAAAATTTTAATGTCTTTACAACTGGGTTACATATTAACCAAAAATTCCCATACATAGGTGCTAGTCCTGATGGAATCGTCAGTTGCTCTTGTCATAGAAGAAAACTACTTGAGATTAAGTGCCCATTTAAGTTTGAAAAGGGGCTAACAGATTATTTATCCTGCAGTAACTGTCCATTAATTGCCATTAACAAAATGGATGACAAACATGAATACTTTTTTCAAGTACAGCTTCAAATGCTAGTAACAGAAACTGAAAGCTGTGATTTTTTTGTTTGGTCAAAATTTGATAACATTTTGGTAAGTGTTTACAGAAATGAGGAGTTTTGTGAGAGATTAAAGGGAAAATTAGAAAAAGTATTCACAAATGTGTTACTACCAGAACTTGTGACAAGAGCCCTCGACCCAAACAATGAGAAGAAACATCAACTGTATTGTTATTGTAAAAGACCATCTTTACCACCAATGATTGCATGTGATGGGAATAACTGCCAAATCGAATGGTTCCATTATGCATGTGTTAATTTAAAAAGGAGACCACCAGAACATAAGAAATGGTACTGTCCTGACTGCATCAAGATAAAGCAAATTCCCAAAATAAGAAGCCAAACAGTTTAGATGTCACAAAAACAAAGTTTGACGGATCCATACATGGAAGCAATTAATTTCAAAGTTCTGTTTAAAATCACTTGACTAGTATCAAATGGACTAACAATATATAAAGTACCTATAAAATTATAAAAATATAAAAAAATATTTATTTATTAAACAATGCCTGGACATAAGTTTGTTAAACCAGCCACAGTTGTCATCACATCATCTAGTAGATCCACTTGTTTTATAGGTATCGTCGTATTCAAGATGTTAAATTTTCTCATCCTCCATATAACTCTTTCAATATGGATTCTAACATTGGATATTTGCCTAGAGCCATCAACGTCTTTAGCAGGAAGCTGTGATTTCCCTTTGGTGAAGGATGGTATCTCTAAAATTCCTCCTTTGGTTGCTATTTCTTGATCAACAGTAAATCCCCTGTCTGCAAGAACTTGGTCACCTCTCTCAATTAGGTCTAAAAACCCACTTTTAATTGTAATTTCTTTATCTGAGACCCTTCCTCCCCAGCCTTCAGAAAGAAAACTCACAGCACCAGCTGGAGTACAGGCAACAAGATATTTCATGGTGTTTGTGTTCTTGTAATTAGACCATGTCTGTGCTCTAGCATTTAAATTGAGTGGCCGCTCAATAAATATCTCGGTGCAATCAATGATACATACACACTTCAAGTACTTTTTATGAAAGCATTTGGGGAGATTTTTACGTAGGGCTGGTTTTTCAGGCCAAATTATTATGTTGTTTACCATAAGTTTCGATAACTTTTTCAGGAAACGACGATAAATTCGAGAAACAACTGCATTACTGATACCAAACCGATAAGCCAAGTCTTTGTTTGTTAGTCCAACGCGCAACTTAACAAGTGTCAAAAGCAAGTGATCTGAAATTAACAATTTATGACAAACAGCATCAGCATTTATGTACTTCAAAATCCATTTAAAAACATTTCTGGAGATGCCCATGTAAAATTTATGCATTTCAGCAGAATGTTTGATATTTTTATATCTGAAAGTTTGTTTTTCCAATTTAGAGATTTTATTCTTCAGCCTATCTGCTTCCTCCATGCGAGAGACATTGTCAGCTGTTAACTTTTTGACTTTCTTAACTAACTCATCTTTTTCGGTTGACAACTCCTTTACCATTCTTTGAAGGTTCTCAACTGTTTGTGAATCTAAAAGTGTAATGATTATGGTGTAGTAAGGTTCCATTTTGTTCTTTTTTTATGGAAATACTATTAACAAAGTAAGAAAAGCACTTACCACTCACTTCATTTTCTTCTGAGCTCAACATCATGTCATCATCAAAAGGAGTAGTTGAGGAACTTTCATCAACAAGTTTACAAGTACTTTCAGCAGTGAAAAGCTTCTGTCTTTTGGTATACCTGACCTGGCGTTGCAATGTCTTCTCAGTTGATTTACGTTTTCTTTGTCGCTCGTTGTATTCAAATACAGAAGGAACATAATCAATATTATTTGGGTCAGCTGATTTCTTACCTACAAACAAAAAAAACTAGATTATCATCT
Source organism: Turritopsis rubra (assembly GCA_039566895.2). Classification (NCBI taxonomy): domain Eukaryota; kingdom Metazoa; phylum Cnidaria; class Hydrozoa; order Anthoathecata; family Oceaniidae; genus Turritopsis; species Turritopsis rubra. The sequence goes on along the minus strand of CM077628.1, from coordinate 16,896,147 downwards.
TTGTGATAACTTTGCTAGTGAGATCAAAACCATGTTGTTATAAAAAATACTTCAGCACAAACTTATTTTGCTTTGAATACTGGCAAACGCACAGTAACATGAATAAGTAAGACTTACCAGACACAAAATGTGCACTACAAATTCTTGCATTGTTAATTTCAACTTCAGTCCAGTTTTGCCTACGAATTGCATTCAACCAGAGTTTTCTTCGTTGTAAAGTACTTGGTATACTATAGAATTTGAATTCAGAGTCCTTTTTGCTCCTATTCGAGCAACCAACAGCACAGCATGAACTTGGCATAGTTACGGAAGCCCATATCTGCCACCCATGTTATGCAGTTATTTATAAGGTTTCTACTGCGCAGTAGTGATTTTGTTACTGCGCAGTAGAATAATCGCTACTACGCAATAAGAATTTGCTACTGTGAAGTAGTAGATTTGTTACTGCGCAGTAGCAAATATACTACTGCGCAGTATAACATCTGAAACAATGGATTTGCTGCATTACTGTGCAATAAGATGTATTGCTACTGCGCAGTAAAGAAATTGCTACTGCGCACTAAGGAATTTTCTACTGCGCAGTAGTACTTATTCTACTGCGCAGTAAGAGTTTCGTTACTGCGCATTAGCAAAATTATTACTGCGCAGTAACAAAATTATTACTGTGCACTAGAATAAAAACTACTGCGCAGTAGAAAATATCTTAGTGCGCAGTAGCAATACCTTTACTGCGCAGTAATGAAATTACTACTGCGCAGTAGTAATTTGTCTAGGGCGCATTAGGAAACATTCTTACTGCGCAGTAATAATGTTTTACTGCGCAGTGGTAAAATTCTCTCCCCTACTGCAACAAAAATTAATATCTCAGTCTTCTGGTCTTATAAACACATGGTTTTCAAGCGTGGCTGACATATGGTGGTATCTATAGAGACATACCATGTCTGATATGCTTTTATAAACACTTTAAAGCTAATGATCATAATCTTAAATAACAAACAAGTAGTAAAGAAAGTAGTAAACACAAGGAAGAGGAAAAAAAGAAGATATGAAATGAATGCTTCCATTTCTGTTGAGGAGGTAAGTCATACTAATTTCATCATTCCTTATAGAATACATATTTTAAAGAATGAAAAGGACGGAAGGAGAGGAGTTTTTTTTATGCTGCGAAGCAAACTGGTGCAAGAAGGATCCTTCTTGCACATCATGTTTGGTTGGGTGTGTGGGGGAGGAGGAGACGACGTGTGCGTGCGAGAGAGAGTGTCTGTGGTGGATTGTCATTATTTATATAAACAACAGCTATGACATTCAGGCATCTGAAAGACCACATAGTATTGCATGTTGCAATTGTAGCACTCATAGATTAGGATTGTACTTTTTTTTAGCTACAACTAGCTAGCTATGTTTTTTTGTATATTATGAGGTAGTTTTGTATATGCTCGACACAACAACTTTAGTATCTAATAAATGAAAAAGGAAACCTAATTTACGTTCAAAAGGATGTAAGATATGAAATATAATAGCAAAACAACATTAGTGATAAAAATATAAAAACATTTCTTTCCTTTTGAAGATTAGATAACCGGAGGAAAAAGGAATGTTTAAATGTTTTTCATTTTTTTTCGTTGATTAATCGCTTCAATAACGTGTGTCGAGAATAGAAACATGACGAGCATATATGAAACTATCTTATCATACAGCACTTTTATAGCAAATGTTTTCTTTAGGTGGTAAACTTAGCCTGTTTCAATGAGCAGTTTTCATACGTATGGGTAGCCACAACATTGACTTGCAAATGTTTTTATCTGTAGGCTAATTACAAGCCTTGCCAATTCATCATATATATTTTATGATGTTGAAACATTCATCAATTATTGAGCACAGATATTTCTAGCTTAACATTAACAAGTAAATTCATAATTATTTATTGTTTACAAAATGGCCAGAGATCACATCAATAGTTAGAAACTTCATCACAATATCATAATTTTTTCATGAGTGAATCTTTATGAGAGTATTAAGGAATAAATTTGAATTTTAGTGGCTAACTGCCTTTGTTGCATTTTTTTACCAATGTGAGGTCAATAGAGAGTTGATTTTGGAAGGTTTTTAAAAAAATCTATATGATGAAAGTTAAGATATTTCAAAAAATCTGTTTTTCTCCTTGTGGAAAAGTGAAGGTCCACCCCAGAAATTTTTTTTCCCAATTGCTTTGATGTATTTCATGTAAAAGAACCGTTACAACTGTCCAAAATTTTAAATTTCCCTACTTATATCCCTAAAAAAAACAAGAAAAACTAGTAAACACATATATCGTGTGCCATGTGGGACCTGTATGACAGCAAAAATAAACAATAGGGTACCTAATCCAACGGTAAAGAGGTTACATTCGGACCAGGCACAGTATATAAACAGAAACTTCTATTTTGGAGGTAAAAACAGCAATGAAGTGCAAAAAAGGGATCAGTAGGGAGCACATACCAGGATAAACTGTCATCTATAAAGTCATCTTTAAAAATAGACTACATGTAGGTGTGGCAACTTTTGGAATCTATGTTCATTTTGAAAGGTCTATTTAGCTACAGCTAGGCTTTTTTAATCCCAGAACCACAAATAATAAATATCTCAGTAAAATGGTATGTAAAGTTACTGTACTGTTTTTACAACTGCTTTTATAAAAATTGTTTTTATTAATTTTAGATATGTGACTTCCTGGCAAGTAGAAAAGTTACCAATGAGGTCATACAAAGATTTAGAAAAAACAAAGTAAGTAAAGTTCTTTTTTGTTCTCCACCTTACCTTACCTTAATAATTACCTCATTTCAATATGGTTTCTATGTGCCTTTGAATCTAATATGTACATTTTTTAGATGAACGGTGAAGCTGTACTACTATGTACAGATGATAACCTGATAGAGAATTTACAATTGGAAGCATTAAGTGATATCTTAGCCCTACGGAACTTTTTACTGAGATGCAGTTATGACAATATAAACAATGGGTCAAAGAATAAAAGGAAACAATCGTTAGCAAAGAGCATCAGAGAAGGTGAATCTAGTGATGGAAAAAAAATCAAAAATACACGGTTGATTCATGTTGGTTGGCAAAATTTTAATCTTAAGAAAAATAAATATGTTTCTGTTCGTAAGACTGGTGGAGCCAGGGAGTTCAACATGCCAAAAAATGCAACTGTGAAGGAAATTATTGAAGCTGGGAAGAGCAAGTTTTTTCCAGAAGGACAGAGCATTCATGGACATGAATCACGCTTTGACTTTTGCCTTGGAAATTTTGCTTGCCAAGTAATAGAAGATGCTGAGGATTTTACTCTTGACAATTACATTTATAACAACAAGTTAACTCATGTAAGACTATACTTGCTCAGTAAGCAGCATAGTTTTCGACCAGACAAAATTCTCCAAGACAATGTTAACAATGAAGAAAATGATGATAATGACTTGCCAAAACATACTTGTGAAAAATGTGGTACAGATTACCATTATATATGTTTTCAATGTTCTTTTGATGAAGATTTTCATAGTGAACAAGGCAATAGTAGCAGCAACACAATGTGTAGAAATTGCAGCAGGACATTAAATGGCGGATACTGTTTACCTTGTGAACAAGATATTGAATATAGAAGATCCCTAGAAATGGATAGAAATAAGACCATTACAACATCTGATTACCCTACTGTGACCGTACCAGAACCAGTATTCCCAAGTCAAGAATCTGATGTTGATGAATCTGAGCCAGTGGAGGAAATGTCAGCAAATGATGTCAGAGCTGCCCGTGTTCGAAGGTTTACACAAAAACCGATAAGGTACAGGCATTCGATCGGATCACCACCTTTAAACAGTCGTGCCAATGTACAAAATGTTGAAAGTGTCTGTGAATTTGGGGACAATGAAATTGAACGATTTTTTGAGGAAGATATGTTACCTGCCTTTAATACTGAATCATCTATAGAAGAAAGTTCATTAACTAGTAAACTAGCCATGGATATACCAACTGATAGTGGAAAGCAGTTATTGCTGGATGCAAGATCAAATTATGCAACTGTTGAGAAACAGAAAACTATAATTGTTCAACGTTCTAAAGAAAGGTTTTGGCCAGTACTGCTGCGGCAAACAATTGATTATGCTTCAGAAAAACCAAGTGTTAGATTTGCAGGAGAAGCAGGTGTAGGAAGTGGTCCACTTCGAGAATTTCTCACCCTTGCAATGAAGTACACGCCATCTGAACCCAGCCTTTGTTTTGGCACACCTTGTGGGATAACTTATAACGAAATTATGTTAGACGAACAAGCATATTACAAAGCAGGGCAAATTTCTGCTTTGGCCATTATTGAGCTTGGTCGTGGTCCAGAATGCTATCATCCAGCTGTTGTACGAGCAATGCATGATATGAAACAGCCGCCGTTATTAGAAGATATGGAAGATGCGAGCATGCAACACATTATCAATGAAATCAATAGAGGAAACTTTAATTCTCTTTTGGATTATAATATAAATCCTGCTGGAAGAGAAAAGGAAACATTAATAAGGGTTTTCACGACTTGCTTTGTTGTCAATGGGAAATTTGCTGCAATCAAACAATTCAAAGAAGGTATAAGAAGTATAGCACCTGCATTGCTTTATTCTGAGAACTTTGGTGTATTTTGTTATTACTTTCAAGCAAGTGATATGCCTTCATATTCTTTTGATGACATAATCCAGCTCATCAATTATCCTCAATCATTTGAAGTTGGTTCCAATGACTATAACAAATTTGTTAATGCTCAAACGGAATTCGAATTATTTCTAAATTTTGTTGCTAATGGTGAAGTGCAGTTAAAAACAAGAAAAATGTGTTTAAAAGATCTTCTATTTTTTGTTGCATCAACAGATCGAATCCCAGCGTTTGGCTTCAACAAAAAAATTGACGTTGAGTTTTGTGATATATCGTTACCTCAGGCAAAAACTTGTATCTTAAAGTTGGAAGTTCCATGGAGTAACATAACGCAGAAGTTTGTTATAGCTATTGACTTTGGATCTGGTTTTGGCATTATTTGAGAAGATTTATCTCAAAGATATCTCAGGAGTCGTCTCAAAATTTACTGAATGATTCACATGTTTTTCTTAGGTCTTATGTTATGTGATGTCATGTTCACATGAAAATCCATAAGGGAAACATTTTGAGTTAACCCTTTTATATTATTTCCAGTTTCTTCATTGCTTGATGGCATTTTTTTGTTATTATATACCAAGTGCACTAAAACATTTTTTATGATGTCCCATTTAAGAGCAATTGTCCTAAAAATACCAAAATGACACGTGGTTTATTTCTTGTAATTTTGTTTAGTAATTAAGAGCTTTTGTTCTATGGGATATGCAACTTGGATTTACAATGGTAATTTCCCTTTTGGGACGATAATAAACCACAAGTAACATGCCTCCTTCATTCCTGCGAAATTGTGCACAGCCCTTTTAGGCAATGTTATTCATAACAAAATTAGCAGGTTAACTTATAATTCATTTACCAAGTAAAGCTACTTCATCTACAAATGTTCCTGAAAACATCTGCAATGAATTGAATACATTTCTAATAAAACATGTGTGGGAGAGATCATTTTTAGTAAACTCTATTGCGTATATGTTTTTTTGTAAGAGATAAATTTTCACAATCTATTCAGAACAGATTTTTCAAGGAATAGATGTGGATGGATGACGCCTGTTAGTAGTTTTTGTCACTCCTTGTCGTACATTATACGTTCAGTTCGATATGAGTTTTCCTTTTCTTCATATTTGAAGTTATTTTCTTATTTTATACTAGATTTTATGCTGAAGATGCGTTTTGTTATTTAAAGTATCTATCTCCTTAGTGTGCACTCGACTCTCCAGTTCTCTTGACACCCGAACGCCAATTTAGGACATGACTGAAGAGAATTCACTGTGTATTCCATTCTTTGTTCAAGTTTTTTTTGTTTATCAGGCCTCCAATTCATTCAAATACAGGTGCTAGTATGTTCTTTGCAAAAAGTGTGGATTTGAGAAAGTATCAAAATGTGAAACAGAGCTCTAATGAAAATTTGTTTTGACAAATTTGGTATATTTCTAGCAGTTGTTATTTTTTGTGTTACAATGCCAAATATAAAAATAAAAATATATGAAAGAACCTTTTTTTTTCTTCATAACACGAAATTGTATAACAAACAATCTTCTGCAATAGCCGAATTGTGTTTAAAAATAGATTTCCCTTTAAACGAGCCAGCACCGGGTCAACCCGCCTCAACGTCATCAAACTTTACAAATTAATGATTGGTCTTGTCAATTATGCCCCAATTTCAAGGTTTTCCAGGTACGCTACGAACCCTATTTCCGATAGGGAATGAAAAATAGACCTTTTTCACTGACCATAACACACCCTCAGACTCTCCTGGTTTTGCTTAGCACCGGTGTTGATTGATCCTTCCATAGATTTTCAAAGTGGATAATACACAAATTTATTTGGTAAAAATTTAAGTATTACGGATTCTTAGAAAATCTTACACCGTAGCCCTCCACAGATATTACCGGGAAGACACGCGAAGGATTGACTTTACAAATTCTGGGTAAGTGTGATCAACTCTAAATAAAGGAGTTCTGCTTCATTTAAGTTTTTCGGATAGTCTAAGTTATTTTCAGCCATTAATATAGCAGCTAGTTCAGCAAAATCTTTCGAAGAACCGAATAGACTTAATCTATTTTGAAAGCGAAGGCTGAAGCTGCGGACGAAACGTTCATCGGCTTTTATTCCGTAATCCCTACTACCCCTGACTGAAGGCAGCTCATACAAAACCACAGGACGGCCAGCAGGTACCTCACTTAACCGATTTTCACGAATGTAGTGGTTATTCCAATATTCTTTAGTTTCATCGAGAGAACTTTGCAAAACACCGATGAAGCAAAACAAAAGAGCTTCCACGTGCATCGGATTAGAATCGTCATAGAAACCAGCATCACGGACATCGCGGAAATAATTTATCCAGGATGCAAGAGTATCTTTCTTCAGCACTGACCACCATGCCTCGATGCGTTGATTGCTCGTTGAGCGACCATATTGAAAGCTTTTCCACCCACGAAACGAATCATTATCATTTCTTCGAAGAAATCTTTGAATAACACATACATGTCCATTCTCTGTGCCACGATCAGCTACAATATAGAATTTAGAACTTGATAATGCAAAACCTTAAACGCTAAATACACATTCCTCACGGTAATCATTTACGTGTATGATATATTAGGGTTTTGGATCTCTTTGCATGGTGTGCTATATCGCTTACGCTCATTTTGACCAAAAAAGCATTAAGGATATTTGTATTTTAATTGTCAATTTCATTGTAAAGGAATAGGTATTTTCAGTAACCAAAATCAGCAGAAGATTCTTGAATAGTACATGAGGTATTCAAGTTCAAAAAAGAACTGATAGAATCAAACCTGCTGAGAATTGCTTTTTTAGAATAAAAAAGTATAAATACCTCTAACTCGTCTTGGCAATATACACATGTTTGTGTGAATGTTGTGTAAGAAATAACTGGCGATAATCTCAGGATCCTTGTTTGACCTTGCTACCTTTAACCATAATATTTTTCTGCTATACCCATCTATAGCGCCATGAATGTAAAAGCCAAACGATTTCAGCTTGTCATTTCCATCTATATGCCATGAATCATTTGGACCACGTGATACATATTTACGTCTTTTTAATCTATGACGAGCTCTGCGGCTACAGCCTTCTGGGTCAATGATATGCAGTGCTTCAGCAACGACAGCTCTTTGAACCTGTACTCCACTTTGAATTAAGCGTTGGTGAAAGTTGCGATAGCCACGGTTTTCACTTCCTGAGTCTAGCATGTTTATCATAATTTGAACAAGCTTTTGGGAGTCAGCAGAATAGCCTTTTCTTCGGAAACCAAGCTTTTTAAGCTTTCGATGCAAGGTCCTTATGCTAATTTCCTTTCCATGTTTTAGAAACAACACGCGCAATATGTCGTCATATGTTAAGCCCTGTCGAAAATGTTTAGCTATGTCATCATTCATTTTAACTATACGAGACCTAAAGAGGAAAATATTGTGATCCTCCCATCACCAAAATAAAACAAGATGTTCATTCATTTTTATAATAATAATAATGTAAGAATCAAGGATTTTTCAGGAAGACTTCAGGAGTTTGTTAGCTACCTTTTTGTAGGGGTGAACTGGTTCAAAAAACAAGGACTCAAATAGAGAAAACACAGCTCACATATGGTATAGTGAACAAAATTCTCTAGAACTTTTTTCAAAAATGGAAAAGGAACAAAAGCATTATTAATCTTTATTAACTGCAAGGTTCAAGAGATTCACAGGCACAGTACTAAGAGACATCAAAGATCACGATACAAAAAAATCTCTGACCAGGAGTTACTTATATTATATTACTTATATTCCTTCTGTAAGTCTGAAGTTGTAAGATCATTATAGTCAGGGGATGCTTACCTTCAACCTCTTCATTACATTTTGCTCGAGAATGTGTTTGTGTTGTGGTTTTGCTACCATTTTACTATATAAATCTCATAATGTGAAACCACATGTTTTTACTGCGCAGTAGAAAGCAGTAATTGGTTCTGAAACAACTGCACAACATTGTGACAATGTTGTGCAGTTGTTGTAGAACCAATTACTGCGCAGTAGCAACTTTTTACTGCGCAGTAGCAATTATTCTACTGCGCAGTAATGAATTTTCTACTGCGCAGTAACAACATGTTTTAGTGCGCAGTAGCAAATTTTTACTGCGCAGTAGCGATTATTCTACTGCGCAGTAAAAACCTTATAATAACTGCATAACATGGGTGGCAGATATGGGCTTCCGTACAGCATGAACTTGGCATAGTACTAGTAGTACATAGTACTAGCGTTTTGAAGCAAAATAAACATTCATAAGGGTAGCCGCCTCCGTGTTTTGCCTCCGCATGCGCAGTAGAGAAGCACAAAACGTAAACACGGAAAATCGTCTATATACAAAAACAGAAAAGAAGACCAGCACCACCAGCAGCTGCACTGAAAAGAATATATATGTATATATAAGTCGGGTAAAAATAAGCCATAGTTATGTTTGTGACAAGTTTCTACATTGTTTGGATAACTAGATAAGATTTATATAACATAGAAACATTCTAGCCTAGTATTATCATAATTTTTATGCACGCTTTCCTGCCATTTACATCCCACCACATGGCGTCCTTCGAGAATGCACGAAATCATCAACAATACAGACCAGAAGGGAAATGAGCTCGAAACAAATGCTAAGCACAAAAAATGTATGCGTAGCACAAAAAATATATGCGTAACACAAAAAAATATACACAAAGACCTATCCGTAGCACAAACAATACGCGCGTAGCACAAATAAATCTATGCGTAGCACAAAGTCCTATGCGCAGCACAAAAAATATGCGCGTAACACAAAAAAAATTATGCGTAGCACATTTTTTTGTGTTTGCAAATGAGCCTTCAGGGCCATCGTAGTTATGTATTGTCAGTGTTCGACAAAATACATCTCTTCGGTATTCAAAGATTTGATTGTAAGATAAGTGTTTTCTTTTTAAACATCATCATGATGAAATCTCCCTTTCGTTGTTGATATCACCAAAGTAACGGTTATTGCTTGATGTTTATAGTAAATGATTCAATTTATATACGAATAATGCATGTACGTTTTATCAAGAAACCCAAGTTGAACCAGGAAATGAGTCAATGTGATAAATATTTGTTCGTTTTATTCTGTTCGTAACCACCGATAGCTCAGTTGGTAGAGCGGAGGACTGTAGAATGGTGAACGAGCTGACATCCTTAGGTCGCTGGTTCAAATCCGGCTCGGTGGACTTTTATTTCAAGCTAATTGTTAGGGGGAAAGTGTTAAATAATTTGTTTATTTTCTTACTTCGAACAATTTTATAATTATTTCGTAAATGGAAAATTTAAATTTGTTATTTTCTTTATTCCGAAGTCTACTGACACTGAAGAGTGGACTGATAATGATGAAAATAATATTAACTAAAATACATGAAAACTACTGAGGTTTTCGAGTCATATAATTGATTATTATTAAGTAGGTAACCGTAAAAGAAAAATAACAGTCACACTGAGGTAATTTTTTTTATTCGGTAATAAAGAAGATATTTTTTTACTTTTTAAATACTTTTTGGAAAGAGTAAAAAGATATATTCTTTATTACCGATAAAAAAAATAACCTGAACTAATCTCAGTGTGACTTAGGCTAATATCAAAATGAATCGGTTTCGGGTTTAAATAGAATTAAAAATAAACGAAACCCTAGAACTATATCAACGATCAGATTTTCAGGTTTCCTTCTTTTTATCTTAGCTTTATGCAAAGGAAGTACTTTCTTATGATAATTGTTTTTATAATTGTTTCATATTAAGAAAACTTGTTCCATTGGAGAACCGGGGCATCGATCCCCGTACCTCTCGCATGCTAAGCGAGCGCTCTACCATCTGAGCTAGTTCCCCTTGAATGAGTTAACCTTTCTAATAAACTGAACAATTCCTCAAAATTTACTCAATTTTTAACTTAAATTAAAACTCTCCTATTCGTACGGAAGCTAATTATTCTACTGGGAGCTTTAGTAATAGAAACAAGAAGCTGAGCAGCATGAAACGGGAGAGCGAACAGGGCTATTAATAAAAAATGCATATAGGAAGCTGAGTGAGGTTTAAGCATATTTAATAATTTCAGCCAAAAAACAGAATTATTCAGTGATGTTTCTCAACAAAATATTTTGATTTAGGAGATTGACGTTTCGCGGAGGGGGAACACAAGCTGGTTTTAATACGAGACGCTCTAGCTCTCCCGTAATAATTACTAAGTAATAAAGTTAAAGCATTATTGAAATAATAAATTTAATTAAAACGAGATTGGGTGTAATAGTAACTAGGTCAAAACGTGGTTTTTAAACAGAAACTCGGGAAAGCAATACCTTTACTGCGCAGTAGTGATTTTTCTAGTGCGCAGTAACAAAATCGCAAAATCACAATTCTGCGCAGTAGAGAAACCTTATAATAACTGCACAACATAGCTGGCAGATATGGGCTTCCGTAGAGAGTTGATAGGAAACATGGGTTGATAGATGGATTTTTAACAAATTCTTTTCAATGTTTAGATGTTTAAAGTTTAGATATTTCAAAAAATCTGGTCCTTTGAAAATATTAATCTGAAATTGTTGTGTTGAATCAGGACTTGTTTTTAAATTAATATTTATGAATAATTGTGGGTTTGTATGCCCGGTTAGCTCAGTCGGTAGAGCATCAGACTTTTAATCTGAGGGTCGCGGGTTCAAGTCCCTCATCGGGCGCATACGTTTTTGAACAAAAATTACGTAAAAGAGCAAGCCATCTTTGATAGCAAAAATATTCATACTTCGTTTGATCAAATCCAAGTTTTTACGGTTCTTTTCAATAAGATTCGGGTTATGAAGATCACATTCAAGTCTTTAAGGCTCTTTTTATATTTTGACTTTGCAATACATAACCGATTACAGATGAAAGGGCTGATTACAGCTAGGCGATTTTACACTGCTCTGTATAATCAACCAAACGATTAATGCTAAAACATCCTCCCCGGCGGGGAATTGAACCCCGGTCTCCCGCGTGACAGGCGGGGATACTCACCACTATACTACCGAGGATGTCTAATATTGTTAATGACCGAATAACATTGTAGAGGAAATGTATGTGATAGTTTATCACCGAAAAAATCCATTTTTAGAAGGTTTTCAAACAAATATTTACCGTTCCTTGTATTCTTTATATTCAGGAATGGTACCAACATTGTCGTGGTTGCGTGTGCTCCCTTTTACAATGGTATTTACAAAGATTCCAAAAACAGTTTATTCATTCCATGATTTCAGTATTATTATTTAGTCGATAAGGATCATCAGCTAAGTGGTCAGTTGTGGCACCGTGAAGATGTTGCAGTCTCCCGGCCCATGGCTCATAATTCATGAGGGTCATGTAGCCACAATTCATCATTTACCTTACTATGGACATAAGTCCACAGGTAAGGATTACACCATACTGATGATGATCTTAAAATCGAACGAGTTGAATAATATTAATGTTAATAATTATCTGCTTGTGGTGTGGCAATTTTAAGATGTATTCATTCGTGGTTAGAATGCGATTATTTTTGTTCTGTTTTTTCCAGAACACATCTGTTTGTTTGTAACATGGAATATTATTTGTAATTCTTCTTTTTTTATACACTTTGCTCTCTATATTATACGCATCCCTAGATATTTAAGGACTGTTCAAATTCTGACGGAAAATCAGCATCATTACTACAGCACAAGAATCCCAAAACTCTCAGATTTTCAATAACTCCAACTCGTCATTTCTTATGATTATATGAACTCATTTTAAGATTCCCGTTGAACTGAAATTCACTTTTCCCGAATTTCTGTTTAAGCGCCGTCGTGTTTTGGCCTGGTAAGTACATCACATTCTAGATGTCTTACGTGTCAACGGTACATCCAAGTTCACATTTGGCTCTTCGCTTAAAATACTTGTAAGATGTTGTCTATACGTAGACATATAACTTTTTTTTACTTTTTTTCCCAAAAAATGTTATTTAAATAGTTAGTTTGGTAGAAGACCATTTCTTGCTAGAGCTTTATCAACAAGGTAGCTCTTTGCTAGTCTAGAGAATTCGTTAAGGTTTGTGTTTTTTCTACAGGTTAGGGGTAGGTCATTGAAATGTTACAGCAGTCTCAATTGAGGATACGTGGGTTTTTTTATAGGTCTTGCATCATGGCCGGTAGCGCGACCCTGTAGTGTCGCAGATTTGGCAATACTGAAGGAAATATCTTCTTTCACTGGCAATCATAATAATTTTATTATACGTCATTTATTCGAGAGTAGTGTTGTTAACAAAACTTGGAGCTGAATATTGTAATTTTTGTAAACGTTTGAGTTGGTATTCGAGAACGAATTTTTGACATGATGAGGGTTGTTGCCAGTAGGCTTTTTCATATGTTGTACACGGTGTTAAGTGTTTGATACATCGTAACGATTTGAGATACTGTAACCAGATGATAAAATGTTTTGGATATGACAACTCCTGTATAAGTCGTCCTGAAAAGTTAAACCAAGTAGTTTTGTTTCATTAATTCTTTCGAGCGATTTGCCAATTGATCTTGACTGTGTAGCTTTTCCTCTTACAGCTTGTGTTTTCTGAGCATCTGTGTGCTTGCAAATAGGATCGTTTTAGTTTTGTCTACGTTCAAGATGAGATTGTTTTGCTGCAACCAGTGAGATAGGTTTTCAAGATCTTTCCTATAGGGTGTTAGTGTCATCAAAGCGTATTGAAGACATGTCGTATTGGAATTCCATCACATACAGAGACGTTAAGATTGAACAGTACCGGACCCAGTATGCTCCCTTGAGGAACGCCATAGGTCACCGTACTGATTTTGAAGTGCGATCATCAATTTGGACGAATACTTGTAAGGTAACTTTGGAATAATCGAATAGTAGAGTTGGAAAAGTTCAGTTGTTTTAGCTTCTTCAGTGTCAAATGCTTTTGAGTCATCTGCTAGGACTACTATGGTGATTTCTCCCTTTAGCATGGCTTCTCTAATGTTGTCCTTCAATTTCAAATCCAGATTGCGTCGTTTGTATAGGTTACTTTTCTCTGTCTTCTCTTTATCTGTCTCTGCACGACTTATTCGAAGATCTTTGAGAGAAAAGGCAGAACTGATATTAGGCGGTAATCTACTGGTTTGGTTGGGTTCTCGAATTTTGGTATGAGACAGATTCGGTTGATTTTCTAATAACTCCAGCTACGTGTTGCAAGGGTTTTCTCGTGATGCTGGTTTACTTTCTGGCTGTTGTGATTTCAGTGTATCTAGTAGTTTATCGTTCAGTTCTAAAATTCCTTTGCTTGCTCCTCATCATCGAGCAACCGTAAAGCTGCGTGGACTTGTCCCTTTATCATGAACTTCGCAAATCTTTTTGAGATGGTCTCTTTAATGATAGTTTCGTACTTGATGTTGTAGACGTGTGTCTATGCTTCATCAGTTTTTCAAATTCTCCTTTTCCCACCACTCTAGTCTCCGTTTAAGATGTTCAGCATGTTCTACGTTGATTAAGCAGATAATGCCGTTTTTAGGATAGAAAGAAGTCATTGAGTTGGTACATAGAATTGTATCTTTTTCTTTACGTTTTTGTAATTCGAACTCTCGGTAATTCGATCTAATTTCAAGATCCCTTCACCTATGATGTCTTTGTTTTTGAACCTCCGTAATTCGAACTCTTCATAAATCGAACCATTTTTTCGGCCCCTTAGATGTTTGAATTACAGGGAGTGTACTGCATTTTTTAATAAACACCTACCTCATGTAAACCCTTCCTTGAATGAACAAACTTATATATATATATAAAAAGAATGTATGTGTATCATAGGAAACCCAGCTTTTTAGAAATCTTACGGAAGTGCCACAACTGGCAAAAATTGATTTTTGCATCTACATCTAATCCCCATTTTCTTTTTTATCATTTTTATCATCCTTGACATTTTCAGCGGTAATTTTTATGTCAGATAGAGAGGATAATGAATTGTACGTAAACGGAAAAGGCATGAATTTCATGTTGTTTGTAGTGCCCGAGTTCTGAAACTGACAATGGTCATGAATTTTGAGTACATAAGTGTTGTTTCTTTCCGGCTTCACTGTGGCAAAAAAGCAAACTCATCTGTCTTGCCAACAAAAAGGGAACAATAAAAAATGGGTCTGGAAGGAGCAGCTGCCCCATTTCTTATTGTTCAAATTAGGGAATCCAACTGCTGTCATCAGCACACTGCAACCCTCAGTTTTACTTACAACAGTTCATTATCATTAAATATCAAAGATTTAGTGAAACAGTGTAAATAAAGAGCGTGCTGTGCGAATGGCGTTGTGCGAATGGCGTTGTGCGAATGGCGTTGGGCGAATGCCGTTGGGTGAAATTTAGTAAAACTACCCAAACATAGAGAAGCTTACCATAGAGCATTTCAGTCGGGTCTGGGTCAGGTAAAGGAAGCCAAAAGAAACAGTGTGTAAAATTCTGAAAAAAAGTGAATAATACAAATACATTTCAAAAAACTAAATTCATATAAATATTTTCAAATTAAAAACAAAATTTCTATGCAGTTGAAGCCCATTAAGTGGGACCCTTAGGACTGGGGACCCTTAGGTGGAACTATTTTTAAATCAAACCCTGTCTCTACAAATTTCTAAATTAAGGGGGGTTTTGTTATTAGTGATACCTGACGAAAGCTACCTTTTAATATAATAAATATAAATATATAAGAACAATAATCTTCAAATCAAGTCATTGTATAAAATGTTTTTGTAAAGCTCTTGTTCGTTCAACCTTTCAAAAATGTTATGGCGATACAACAAGAATAAATTCCTTCATTATTCTTCCAAGATCAGAGACAAATTCAACACTAACCCATCTCCCATCATAACATATACAGAAGTACATTTCCTCATTAATAGTGTTACAAGTGACTTGAATGACATCCTTTACAACAGTACCAAAATAATAATCACATAATCTGATTGCACAAGCATAGTCAGATTTTACAAAAATGTCACAGTTACCAAGATTACTGAAATTCACCGGTAAGGATTTGATAACATCTGAAATACGATTACTTTCATTAAGTTCATTGAATAACGAAACAAACAATTCGGATACTTTTGGTTTATTGACATTTTTAATTTCCCGAGTTAAACCTTGACAAAATTGAAAAAAAGGACCAGTATCTTTTGGGTCAATGAATTTCAGTTTGTGACCGCCTGCACCAGTGTAAGCACCCAAAGGCTGTGGACTTGTATCAAGGTTCTTGTTAAATTTGCGATAATCAATTGGATAATGCACAGATTTGGGTGTCACTTTCATATGTTTATACTCTTTCTCTAAAGTTTTCAATGAATATGCCAAAATCATCATCAAAACACTGTGCACAGAAGCACCATTATTTTTGCATGTAGTTATTAGTTTAAGACACATTCCTGCATCCAATGAAAAAGGATGCATGCCAAACTTGCCATCCTTTTTTTCTTCACTATATACTTTGATTTCTGGGAGTTTTGATCCGAAGTAATCAAATAATTTTAATCCAATATACACAGGGAATTTGATATACCAAGGCGATCTAAATTCTGACTGTGAATATTTGAGCGACTCAGACAAGAAAACAGATTCAAATGACTCAGCAAAGAATATTGGTTTTTCAGATAAAATAAAAGGCTTTTTATCCAAAAGTCCATTGAGTATTGGCAAAAATTGATTAGCCATTAAGTCAATCGAGCACTTTGCATCTATAATTGAATGAGAGCAGATGAAGATCATGACATATGTGTATTCATTATTTGTTTGGGTTTGACATTCTATCCAAATGACACGCCACAATGGTCCATTTTCCATGTCAAATACTATCTCAGCATCTTTGGTTGCAATATTAGGCCATTCATTGGAATTGTTTGCACTGAAAACCTTCAAAATAATCCAATCATCATTCTCACTGCAGTTTTCCATCTTCTTAAATATATGTCCCCCATTTTCTTGCTTATCAACCTTTGCTTGAAGTAAGTAATGATACTTTGACAGATCTCGAAGAGCATCCCTGACTTTCTCAATGGGAATACTGATTTTAGAAGTAAAAATGTTGGCTTGTATGAAATTGGATATTTTAGCATAATTTAACTTAAAATATGCAAGTTCTGTTGGTGACATGATTCGAGTTTCTTGAGTACAGGTAACATCCTTTCTGTAAAGTTCATCTTCTTTGTTGGACGACATTATCTATAAAATTATATTAAACATATAATGTATACTGAACCCACTGCTGCAAGACTGAGCACTAGCCAGGAATCCCAACTATTTGTATTGTATCTTATCCCACGATTCCAAGGCGAATAGTTGAGTTCAAGGTTCGACAGTCAGATTTGGCATACCAGAAAACCGGGACTCAGGACCCTTAGGTGGAACTAAATTTCACAATGCAACAAGTGTGTACGTATCTAACAATTTCAGACAACAACTTGGTGAAAATTGTTATAAAAGGTGAGCGATTCTGCACTCCATGATCCAAACAAATTTTTTACACCTTGAAGTTTTAGTGTTGTGAAATTGTTAGATAAACTGTAGGTGCAAATTTTACACATTCCCAAAGTGTGTTACTAACGATTTGCAAGAAAAGAAAACAATAGGTTCCCTGCTTGTATGTTTTCTTTGACGGAAGTGTAATCCACACAAAAGAATCATGATTGAAATCAAAATAACAGTTCCTTATTATTGGAAAATTGAGGTAAATTTCTTGTTGTGTGATTCACATTTTTGTAACATTTGCTTGATAAAAGAACAAGCAAATGATCTCAACTGCACAATAGGTAAAAGAACAACAAATTAGATGTAGGGAAAATTTTAGTAAGTTTTTTTCGCATTTCAAGTCTTTATCATAATACTATAGGTCTAAGTGACCAAACATTATTCATGCACCCCTTAAAGTCATGCATGAACATTATAATCACAAACAAAGAAAAAAAGAAAAACAGATAATTCTCAATTGTTTATATCATTCTTAGCACTGGATTTTGGCATTTTGACCCCCTGAAATGATTAATGTTAAACCCCCTGTAACTTCCAATATATAAATTTTTAGAAGATGTTGTAATAGCATTTCTAGTTCAGAATTGAAAAGGCTCTCAATTGGTTTAATTGGTTTCATGATTTGTTGACTTTGAGTTTTTTGTTCCAAAGGGTTGGGTCCACATGAATTTACCCCCTCCCCCCAAAAAAAAATAAATAAAAAAAAAATAAATAAATAAAAAAAATAAAATAAAATAAAATAAAATAAAATAAAAATAAATAAATAAATAAATAAAAATAAGAATAAAAAAAATAAAAGGGTGTTCCATACAGATTTTGTCCTTATAACTCAAAGTTAGTCAAAATTTCTCCCTGAATTTTTACATACAAAAAAGTATACAAATACTACTACTAAAAGATATTATTACAAAATACGAGCAATGAAACAAACAAAAAATATCACACAGGCAAAACCAAAACAGAACTGATAAAAGGAAAAATATGAAATAAGAACTCACTAAACACACCGTGTATACCCAAAACATATCCGCAGCATTAAAACACTGACATGAGTACTTTAACACATTTTACTCACGATAACCAAAAAACGTTCAATTTATATAAACTTAATAAGCCCTGAGGGTAGCCAAGTGCGTTCAAAAATAATCGTACCAGGAGAGCCATGGTAGACATACATGCACAGTATTAACCCCAATGCAATTCAAGAAAAGAAAATTATGTAATTAATGATACACAGAATGGTACACATTATGCGGGTTGTAGTTGTAAGAGGGGCACAAACTTGCAAGGCACACAACATGCACCATAACTGCTGTAAAGAATCAATTTCAATGCACCAAAAAATTAGTGAAGGCCTGAAATACAGTATTTTTCATTCAAAATTAAAACACCAACAAAATTCAATAATTATATATGCACAATCTAAAAAAATCACCATTTAACTGCGGATCATCACAGCATTAAACGAAGAAAAAAAATTCATAAAATCAATCATTATAAAGAGTTATTTATATACATGATTTATGCAAAGAAAAACACAAAAGTTTTGTTTTTGTACTTAAAAGTTTCATGCCGCCCTTTCAAGCTACAATCTTCAGCAATAATATCTCAGAAAGTTTATTAGGTAAATTCTTTCCGGGGTACATCCCAATTTCGTATTTCTCGGATAGGCATAATGTGCATCTCCTGGTTTCCATTTTCCAATATCATAATTCTTTATGTCATTTCATAAAATGTTTTTGTAAAGCTCTTGTTCATTCAACCTTTCAAAAATGTTATTGTGATACAGCGAGAATAAATTCCTTCATTATTCTTCCAAGATCAGACACAAATTCAACACTAACCCATCTCCCATCATAACATATACAGAAGTACATTTTCTCATTGATGGTGTTACAAGTGACTTGAATGATATCCTTAACAACAACACCAAAATAATGATCACACAATCTAACAGCAGAATTAGGGTCAGATTTCACAAACTTGTCGCAGTTGCCAAGATTACTCAAATTGACCGAAAAACACTTCATTAGATCTACAACACGATTCTGTTCATTAAGCTCATTAATTACAGAAAGAATCAAATCAGAGACTTTCGGTTTATTTCCTTTTCTAATTTTCTGAGTTAAACTTTGACAAAATTTAAAAAAATGTCCAGTGTCTTTTGGGTCAATAAACTTGATTTTGTGACCATCTGCAATAGTATAAACTCCCAAAGGCTGTGGACTTGTATCAAGGTTCTTGTTAAATTTGCGATAATCAATTGGATAATTAACAGCATTGAATTTTAATTTCAGATGTTCATACTCATTCTCTAAAGTTTTCAATGAATATGCCAAAATCATCATCAAAACACTGTGCACAGAAACACCATTATTTTTACATGTAGTAATTAGTTTAAGACATGTTCCTGCATCCAATGAAAAAGGATGCATGCCAAACTTGCCATCCTTTTTTTCTTCATGATATACTTTGATTTCTGGGTGTTTTGATCCAAAAAACTTAAATAATTTTAATCCAATATACAAAGGGAATTTGATATACCAAGGTGACCTACATTCTGACACTGAATATTTGAGCGGCTCAGATGTGAAGACAGATTCAAATGGCTCAGCAAAGAATATTGGTTTTTCAGATAAAATGAAAGACTTTTCATTCAAAAGTCCATTGAGTATTGGTAAAAATTGATTAGACACTAAGTCAACGGAGCTTTTTGCATCTATAACTGCATGAGAACAGATGAAGATCATGACATAGGTGTATTCGTTATTGGTTTTAGTTTGACATTCTACCCAAATGACACGCCACAATGGTCCATTTTCCATGTCAAATGCTATTTCAGCATCTTTGGTTGCAATATTAGGCCATTCATTGGAATTGTTTGCACTGAAAACCTTCAAAATAATCCAATCATCATTCTCACTGCAGTTTTCCATCTTCTTAAATATATGTCCCTCATTTTCTTGCTTATCAACCTTGGCTTGAAGTAAGAAATGATACTTTGACAGATCGCGAAGAGCTTCCCTGACTTTCTCAATGGGAATACTGATTTTAGAAGCAAAAATGTTGGCTTGTATAAAATTGGAAATTGTAGTATCGTTTAACTTAAAATAAACAAGTTCTGTAGGTGACATGAGTCGATATTCCTGAGCACAAGTAACATCCTTTCTGTAAAACTCGTCTTCTTTGTTGTTGGACGACATAATCTTATAAAAAAAATAAAACGACTGGTAGAAATTAACTGCTGTATTTTGCTGGATAAGCACAAGAAGGGAGTTAGATTTCGGATGTGATGATGTTTAATTGTGTTTTTAATGGAATTTTGAGGTTTATTACCCTCTTACTTACTCTTCTTTTACCAAAACATCTTGCCATAACGCATGGTGTTATGGCACGCAGTGTGTTATGATACGCAAAATTATGAACGAAGAACAAAGTTGATAATGCTGTCCCATTGCAGTTGCTAAACTAAGTTCTACTATGCTATTATTTGTGAATGACGTATTCTGTTCATACTTTTTACCATTGTCGTAAATAACACACGAAAGAATTCCTGAAGACGACACTGTTGATCAACTAGAAGCTTGCAATAATGCTTGATTTTTTTACTATTTTTTCCAAAGGTGGAATAGTTCTTTGGTATTTTCAAGGAACAGTTGGGGACTTTGTAAACCCTGTTAATGAGCTCATTAAAAACATCATTCTTCAGGTAGGGATATGTGTAGACGAATCTCTTTTTTACACGAAAAAGACCCCTTTTGGAGATTTTCCTCTAATGACTAAGCTAATGACTCCATTAAAGCTCTCCAGTTATCACATCCCCCCCCCCCCCCCCACCCCCACCACACACACACACATGTGCACACACATACTACACACACTACTACTTTGTTCATTGATTGCAATCCATATCATTATTATTCCAATTTGTGTGACATATTGCTACTTCCGATGACGGAGAGTGTGTAATTCAACAGAGTGGACAGAGGCAGAATGGGAATTTACACTTGAATTTACTTGATTCACTACTTTCCTTTCTTCTCTTTTTGCCATTGATATTATATTTCTTCTTGATAAAAAAGTATATCTGCTTCCGTTTACCCCCTTATCCCTTAGCTCTATTTTGAGTTAATTTGGTGCCCTCTCTAACTACAGAAATCCATGGCGTGATCTGCCTGATATGGAAAATCTAAACAAATATGGTGGGTGAGATAGTAAGAAAGATGACTTTGCAGGTTCGAATATAACGTCCAATTAGCATTAACTGTGGTACCTTGAGCTTTGACACTTCCCCAAAACAATATTGAAATTTTATTCATTAAACAACTTTAACCAAAGGAAAATAATAGTTTCACTCAAACTTGCAACTTTTTGTTGCAGCATACGTACTTAAATAATTCGGGAGATACTTACAAACAGGAAACAAGCCTCAAAATTTCAATATTATACAGTAATGAATCATAGGTTCCATACTACTTCCGTACAGGTCAAGGGAACCTATTATGAAAATGTGTTTTGCAAGAAAAGGTTCTGGTGAAACGAGCAACAGTTTCCGTAATCGGTGCCTTGCTGCAACCCTGAAGAATTACCGAATTCATATGTCAAGTTTTAATATGTTTTTGGGTTTATAATGAATACATAATCTTGTGGCCCTGTTGCTTTGGTTGCTGCTTCATATATTCAGCCCATCTGGTTTTGAAGTAGTGCATGTTCAGGGAACCGAAACGATTGTTACCGCAAAAATTTGAGGCTTAGGAAAATATTGCTGTATTCAGAAACTGTTTCCCATAATTGGTTTCAAGTTTCCAAAACAGCAAAAAATGTCACAAAATTTATATTCTTGTAGGATTGGGGTTAAATAGGAAATAAAAATTAATAAATGCTAGAAAATGAGTATGAACATTATGAAGAACTTGAACAATATAGCTCAATATCAACCTTATGTCAAGCTGTATTGTTCTGTAGCACTGCTAAACCTCACTGGGGAGTGTTATGTATCATGCTCCTAACAATGTAAAGTAATGTTTGGAAAAATATGGACGTCAACTGGAACATAAAATGGAACATCTTTTTTTAATCAATGAAAATATTTTAATTCGTCCAGTTGTTATAAGCATGACTCAATTTTTATTTTATTGAATATCTTTCACTATCCTATCAAGTTAGATAAAGGTTTAATAGTAACAGAAGAGAGCGAATTTTCTTTATTTTATTTTTCAAGAAATGCATGCTGCAGATTAAAAGCTAACTTAACTTTGTAATCATAATATTTTTTAACAATATTTAAAATAGAAAACTTCTAAATTTGAAAACATCAATTAGGAAATTTCAAATTTTGTGAAGTTACTTTTCATGTTGCGATCTTTATCAGGTTCAAATAGGACCTAGAAAACCTGGAAAATTCATTGATTTTGGCTAAAGTCAGGGAAAACCTGGAAAAGTCAAGGAATTTCTTTTAGATATCGAAACAGCAGGGACGGGTCAGGGAATTTTATTTTTGTTGATTGATTTTGTATTTATATAATGTTAGATTTGTAACATATACAAGAATTTTAAAAAAATTTTCTTTAAAGTGTCATTAGTCAATATAAGGTCATTACTGTCAATTAAACATTATACTAATAACTTTACAACAGATGTTTTTCGTTGTCAAAAATGGTCAGGGGAAATCATCTGATTTGAAAAAAAAGTCAGGGAATTTTTTTTTGAGAATCTTGTATGAACCCTATTTATGCAATGGTGTTCCTCAGAAAATTATTTTATGGATATGATGTTCTGTTTGTATTTATTACACGTCCTACATGGAGGGTTGACACTAACAAATTTAAAGCATGCTTAATAATGTGAACACATTTTCTATGTTAAAAAATACTTTCAAATTTTCAAAACAATGTTTTTTCCAATGCATAGTTTGTGTTAAAACTAAATTAAATACTAGTTTGCCTAGATAAGCACCACTAATAATGTCTTGTAACTGTATTTGTTTATAGGAGCGAACTGGAGGTGGCTCATTTAATCATGGACAGCTGGCTGTTAACTACAAACTTGATAACATGTTTGATCTCGTTTTTGTGGTATTTGTCTCCATTTTATTTTTAATCAATATGTCTTTATTTTAAAGGAGCTACAACATGAATCACGTGATCTTAAGAAGTATGGTGCAGCACCAAAATTTGATTTGAGACGAGGAGAATGAACAGAGAGAGATCAAAGAATAAATTAGAGATCTATATAAACAACAGAAACTTTATTTTTCATAACAAATTGGCTATATTGAAATAACAATTAGAAAAGAGGAAATAAATATTTACTCATTTTAACATGGAAATCATCAATCCACATGTCATGTTATAGGAAAATTTCTCAATGTTTTGAAAAATCTTGATCTTTCGTTTTCTTGTGCTCTTTCATTTTTGTAAAACTTCTGTACTTTCATTTCATCTTGCTTATTAAAAACAAGATTTAATGAGGTCTTGGAGCTATGAAAACTTTATCGCAAAAGTTATCTGCAACATGAGCATCAAAACAAAACCACTTCTACTTCAACACGATCATTGAGCAAGATTCAATGAAATGCAATAAGTAAGCAAACTCAGAAATCATGTGATCGCTGTGTTGTAGCCTGTTTAATTGATTTTGCACATGGAAGGTTTTTTTATTTTTGCTATTTGTTTTATGGTGTTCATTACAGGTTGGCTATCAAAATATTCTTCAGCTGTCGTATATTGACAAATTTCTAACAGACATACAACGAGAGTTTAGAGATCGTTATAAAAACAAGCTTGATGCCAAAAATCTATTTTCCTCATTTGATTTTGATGAAACGTTCATCAAAATTCTTATGGAAAATGAGACAAGCAGCCGAAACAAAAAAAGAGAAATGAAATCGTTTGAAGATTCTAATCGAGCCAAAAAGATAATGAAACAGCGTGGTACGCTGGAATTGAAACCAAAGGATGACAAGAAGGCAAAAAAAGATTCCGGGTTGGGTATAGTATTACTTTATCTCCTCAATGATGGTGATGTAACCAGGAATAAATGCAAAAGTCTACATAACTTCTTTCTAAGCAATCTGCAATTCTAACTTGTGTGACATTTAATCCATAGATTCTCCAAAATCACCAAAATCGCCGAAATCTCCAAAAGCCAAATTTCCTCCATCGCCTATTGGAGAAAAACATTTTGCACCACTTACAGAGGTCCCACTTACCAATGGTGTTGAAACTGTTGGCCCAGTGGAATTAACTGAAGACGAAAAAATTGAACAAAAACGACAACTGCTCATGAAAGGAATGTTGCGAGGAGGGAAGAAAAAGTCCTCTGCAAAGTCCGATAAGTAAGATTTTCTTCTTTGAGGGGGTACAGTACTGTTTAAATTAATAATTTAAGGGTTTGACAAATAGATCTTTTACTGTATCGTCATTAGTTCGGTAATTCATTGATATCTTCAGCAAATCATCTCCACAGCCAGTTAAAGGAAAGAAAGGAAAAGAAAATCGACATTGGAATAATGGGGGAACTAGCAAGGATGCATTAGTTCTTGACTACAGTAGTTCTAATGGGAACACACCTGCATCAAATGGAGATAGTAATGATGTCACTGAACAGGAGGTATTATCTTTTTGTTGGAAAGAAGAATTGTACAAAGTGGAATTTGAATTTAAAGTTTTGTTTGTTCGTAACTTCTTCTAGAAAGCTATGGTTGGTAAAATGATTGGTGATTTAAAATCCATCGATGAAGATGATGATGCAGATGATCCTGACGATACGACCAAAACTCAAAAAGAAGCCACAAATAATAAGTAAGGAAACGAAGTTGTAATTTTTCTATTTTATCAGTTAGAAGTCATTGTTCTTGGATCCTGCGTAGGATAGCAGAGAATTATAAAGGTTTTTTCGTTCTTTTTCCAGGGGTGCATCGGTTGGTGATAGTGTGTTTTCATTTTTCAAAGGTTTAGCAGGTCAAAAAGCAATAACCAAAGATGCAATGATGCCTGTCCTTGATAAGATGAGAGAACATCTTTGTTGTAAGTTGATATTAATCAACACAAAATATTTAGCCAATTCCAAAAGTATTTCATTTCAGTTGATAAATGTTCTGTTTTTTAGCAAAGAATGTTGCTACGGACATTTCTGAAAAATTGTGTAATTCAGTTGCTGCTAAGTTGGAAGGAAAAGTTCTTGGAACTTTTACAGGTATGGGGATACCATATTTCTTCGAATAAAAACCAGACCTCCAAGAAATGTTTGTCTCTGATAAACTTAATTTTAGTTTTTTAATTTTGGAATAAACAGTGAGGGGGTTTATTTGAGGTCGAAATTTCAAGTTTATTGCCGACAACTGTTTGTGAGTTGAGCAAAAGAAATCAAAAACAAATTGTTATCGATGAGATAAAAATGAAAACCTGGACATTGAAATTTTTTGAGATGTATCCCGCAGCCACATAATGTCATTTGAAATTTTTTTTTCACAATTATTTTTCGCAATTTTTTTTTTCACTATTTATTTCTATGTACAAGACTATGTACAAGATGAAAAAGCACTGTGAAAACTAAAAGTACACAAAAAGAGAATAACTAAAAATAACTGTACTTGTCTTTTTGGTGTTTAAAAAGTGCAGCCATGTTTATTTTCATGTATAGAAAAAACAAAAACTAATGTATTAATGTAACTAATGTATTAATTTGCAAAGCTTTTCATACTTCAAGGACATCGTCAGGCAGTCTCTTTGGTATTTTTCCCATTATTCTTATTCACAGTTGAGTAGCAGAATGCGAGAATTGTCTAATATGTTTTGTGAATGTCAAGGTAATGGAATATATTCATCTCCCAAAAATATTTTGATTTGTCAGGTGTTGCATCTGCTGTCAAGACTAGCATGCAAGAATCCTTAGTTCAAATATTGTCACCCAAAAAGCGAATTGATATCTTACGTGATGTAATGGAAGCAAAACGAAAAGGCAAACCTTATGTGATAGTATTCTGTGGGGTGAATGGAGTTGGTAAATCCACCAATCTTGCAAAGGTAGGAAACTATTTTCATTCCTATTTCTCTATATTAGACTTCATCAGATATTTGAACAACAGTCATCTTAAATTGAAAGATTCTTATTTTTATCTTACTTTAGTTTTTAGTTTTGCAAATCCTTTAGGAAAACTCAGAACCTGGTTTGCAATATTTTTGTGTGTTCCACTATTTGGTTGGAATAAAAGTTGAAAACATAGTGAAAACTATAAAAGGTTATGCTTAGTTTGGAAAACTGTATAATGTATTATACTTGTTTGGTTTTTTTTTCGAAAGATTTGCTTTTGGTTGATGGAAAACAATCATCGTGTCATGATTGCTGCTTGTGATACTTTTCGTTCTGGTGCTGTTGAACAGTTGAGAACGCATTGTTGTAGATTGAAAGCTCTGC
The DNA here is from genome assembly GCA_039566895.2 of Turritopsis rubra. NCBI lineage: Eukaryota > Metazoa > Cnidaria > Hydrozoa > Anthoathecata > Oceaniidae > Turritopsis > Turritopsis rubra. Next base: position 16,869,563 of record CM077628.1, on the reverse strand, counting down.
ATCCCAAAACCAATAACAGTGAACCGGAAAAAGTGATTTTATATGATAAAGGTTATGGTAAAGATGCTGCTGCTGTTGCCATGGAAGCAATTACTCTAGGTATGCAGGAAATTAAATTCTAAAAAGCTTTTTTGAATAGCCTTCTTGAAATTATTGTCGACTTGACATTCCTTTATAGCACGTGAACTACATAATGATGTTGTATTGGTCGATACTGCTGGTCGTATGCAAGATAATGAGCCATTGATGAGATCATTAGCAAAGGTATATGATTGAAGTTTTTCTAGGATTTGCTTGCTTCCTCAAATAATTATTTCACTCTAATCACTCTATTTGTCAATTATCTAATCCTGAAGAATCAGGCTGACATCGTGAATTTTTTGACGTTTTTTTCATATGATAACATGAAACCACATATTTAGCTTATTAAAATCAATGAACCTGATTTGGTTTTGTTTGTTGGGGAGGCGTTGGTTGGTAATGATGGAGTGGATCAGTTGAGGAAGTTTAACCAAGCTCTTGCAGATCACTCTGATATCAACAACCCCCATCTTATTGATGGAATTGTGTTGACTAAATTCGATACAATTGATGATAAGGTCAGTTCCATTCACTTCTTTCCCTCTACAACAGCATTGTGCAAGGGTTAAATCACAGACTCACAATGTGAGCTTATGTGAATAACCAAAAGGAAAAAGTTACTGAACACATAGATCCACTAGTGTTCAGTTGCTGTGCGGTTTCCTACAATGATGTTTTACAGTTGCATATAAGGAAGCATTCTAGTCGTTGTAGTCGTTTTATATTTTGTTAAACGTTTTGGGTGATCTTAACCTAGTTAACTAATAGGTTTTGGTTGTCCCTGCCCTAATATGGTATGGTCAAACAGCTTTTGCTATTGGTTTAGTCCGGTCTCCTTATTCTTTTTAAGGAAATAAATTTAAAATTCAAATTCAAATTCAAAGTTTTGCAGGTTTTTCTTATCTTTTATGAAAGGAAATAGTGAAATCTCGATATTACGAACCTCAATATAATCAAATCTCTGGTTTGGGTTCTCTTTCCCCTCCTTTACCAAATCCTTAAAAATCTCGGGATTGAATGAGCACTTGATATAACGAACTGATTTTCACCTCCCTTCACTGTTATGTTAAGATTCTAGTATAGTGATGTTTTATTAATGTAGGTTGGTGCATCCATTTCAATGACGTATGAAACTGGACAACCTATTGTTTTTGTTGGTACTGGTCAAACTTACACAGATTTGCGTAATTTGAACGTGAATGCGGTGGTTAAATCCTTACTGAAATCGTAAAATCAGTTTTGAAATATTAATTACAAGGGGGTTAATTCTGGTTGTTGTTCTACAAATAATTGTTGCAATGCATACAAGCAGCTTACGTCATTCCCAATACTTTAAGAGAAGAAAAGAATGTGCCAATTTTTAAGAAGGCCAAAAAGTCGAGCAAATCACAAAATGTTCTCTCTTAATGTAAGCTTGACCATTATGTTTTTCATTGTTTTCTCTATTTTGTTATTTCACAATCATGGCAAACTTGCTGAATATGACATTATTTTCTTCCTATTTTTGCTGCGCATTCATTTCTTCCTTTAAACAACTGTCAATTCATTCATTACTCAATTCATGACAAACGGATTCTCTGCTGTTTTTTGTTTGTTTGTTTGTTTGTTTGTTTTTTTTCGTTTTTTTTCTGTTTTTTAATTTTGCAAACCTTTCTTCTGAAAATCATTCAATTCAAACTCATAGTAGTGATCTTCTTACAAACTTAATTATGAAGAAACGTGAGAAAGTAAACTTATGGTGGAATTATTTGACCAGCAGGACTTCTTTAAGAAAATATTAAGCCTGCATGACAATTTGGTTTTAGAAAAATTGTGGAAATATATTTATGAAAAGAGAATTTTTAGTTATTATTACTGGAAAAGAATATCCAATATTTCGTATATGTTCGATTTGATTTTCTTTATCCAACTGTTTCTGGTTATTCATGGGCAGATTGCTCTCCTTTATCTCAAGAGAATAATCCCTCCTCTGTCTCTAGAGAATAATCCCTCCTCTATCTCAAGAGACTGTTGTGAGAATGAACACCTGTTTCTGATAGGAAGTATTCGAAATCGTAACAGATTAATGATCTCCATAAGTCAGTACTGAAAGCGAAGTAGAAACTTTCGGTTATATTAATTCAAAACATATTAATGGAGCTATAACACCTATAGCATGCGCAAAGTCCGCCAAAGTCAAGTCTCCACGGACGACTCAGAATCAGAATCAGGCCGTCTTTCTTCGATACTTCCCGATGAAAGGATCACATTTTTGGTCACATGAAAATAGGACGACAACGAGGACGGCGGCATGAATGAGACAAAAGGTTCGTTTTCCTTCCTTTGATTTTGTTTAGAAGGAAAATCTATTTCATACAATAATATTTGGAAAATTTTCTCCGTTAATTACATCATTCGTACATTTTCACGTTCTACGATCAACGTGAAAAGCTTTGTTTTGATGTCATACTGAAAACAAAGTCGCATGGATACTACTATCCATGCGTTCTACTATTTCTCGTATTGCTTTTGTCCTGTTTGTCGATAGCATTTCGATTAAACCTTTAGTTATTCAGTTCAATTTCATTTATTTGCCACATTGCAAACAATTCTCTTACGATGATTGTAAAAATACAATAACAAATAAAATTTAGGATAAATGCAATTAGGCCAGGAGAACACCCTATTGAGGAAAGACCATTCTCAAGAGGATGACCACCTGTGGGCCAAATCAGAATATAAATTTCTAAACTTTTTTGCTTTGATTTATTGTTTTCCGAATTATTCATGGCCGTCCGCCTTGTCGTCACAGTGGGTAAGCTTGCATTTTTGATTGACGTAAATCAGCGAGGGTGACGTCAAATTCCCTTTGATAGGATAACAACAGAGCACAAGCGACATTTGTAATGATGGAAGATAAGGATCATTTGGAAGAAGGTGAGTAATAGGCCTCTTTACAGAACGTTTCTATTTCGGTTATTTTTTGTGAAATTCAAATTTGTAGGCATTTGGTGTCTCTATCAATCGCTCATAGGTATGTAGGTATATGGCTGTCTATTATTATCCCATATTTCAAGTCATCCTATAGAATGTTGTGACTGTCCATGGCTGAACTAAACAACATTTTTGGAAGTTCATTTCATAACTTCGTTACACGTAAATGTAGTTTGTAAGTGAGTAACCTTCGGAGTCTTGAGTCCTCGGGCTTCCATTCCTAACGGTTCTTCTGCCCACCGACTGGGAAGTTGACTTACCGCCAGAGATACGTATAGCATTACCCTAACTTGCACGAAGGCCAGTCGTTGGGTCCAAAATGAGGTGATACGCTGTTTTTAATGTACATTAGCTTAACGTTAAGGAAGCTGAAACTCGAACACTGTCGTCAGCGTTTTCGTACACGTTCCGGATAACTAAGAGTTTTTTATTCCTCTACCAACTTTTTTCCTGCGTTGTATATTTTCATTGATATGTTTGTGCAATAAAAGTGACACCTTGTGCATACTCCAGATGTGACCTAAGCCATCGAAGAAAGAAAACCTTTCTTCGAAGGTCTTTTTCGAAATCAAGTGTAAGGGTGTTACATTTCTCTGGGTGGAACTTGAGGAACCACTTGTTGGCCGATCGTTCGATATCAGATTGTAACGTAAGTGCATCATCCTTAGTGGCAACGTCCGTTTTGACCATGACAGTTGGGTACGATTCCATAAAAATTTACTTATCCAGTTCCAAATTTGAGCCATAATTCCATACGGTTCGAGTTTTCCTATTAAGCTCGAATGAGGAACAGTATCAAAAGCCTTGGCAGCATCGAAATATATTGTATCGAGCACTCCACCAGTGACTATAGACTGGATGCAATAATCGAAAAAGGAAAGTCACTGAGTAGTCGTGGACCGTCCCTAAATAGATTCATGTTGATTTAGAGTTGGATAACGACTTGTTTGATGTCAAATGTGATATTATCGATTGGAAACATTCCGGTTCCATCATGTCAGGCTAATTGATCGATAATTTTCTGGAACCTTACGATTTTCTTTTTAAAATATTTGTGCAATATATACACGTTTCCAATCGTTTGACAAGCTTCCGTTTGATTTTGTTGAAAATGTAAGCTAATGACTCTGATTATGTTCATGAAGATGTAATTCATCTGGTCCAGAGGATTTGTTTACGTTTAATTTAAGGATTTGTTTTGAAACACAATTCTTTTATCAAGTATGGACGGACGATGGTCAATCCTGCAAAATTGTTTTTGAAGAATGTCGGCCTTCTCTTTATCATCGAGTTTCAAGATTTATCATTGACGTTTGCAAAAATTGGAGCAAATCCTTGCTTTCAGTTTACTATGCACGTATGAAGAAAATATCTTAGAATCTATTTTTCACTTTGTTTCTAAGTCTTGTTGTAATTCTTTCTTGCAATTGCTTCATCGCCTTTATTTTCATTACATATCCATCGCCTATGTTTTTTTATGTATGGCATCACGAAGAGAGCTGCTTGCTGGGATACTTCTGTTTCTTTTCCATGTTATCGGAGGTTAATCATATCAATACGTTATTATTACTTGCTCTGCATCCAGTAGGCTCTGAAACGTGCTGCTTTTGATAACAATCACGAATTGCTTAAATAAATTATAAATTATAATAACTCTTTACTTTCCTAATTGTGCATTTTGGTCCATCAGTTCCAGTTTATGTCTATGGAATTGAAGTAACCAACCATGCATAGGTGTGGGTACCTTTTCTGTACAATAGGTCTTACAGAGCAGATTTAAGATTGTGATGTTTTGATCGGAGATAGGGGCCGTTCAATAATTACGTCACGCTAGGGGGGTGGGTGGTTCTTCAGGTTTTTCGTGACGCAGCGTGACGGTAAACGAGGGGGGGTGGGGTAGTACTTATTTCAAGTCCGTGGCGTCACGGTATAAAAAAAATTTGAAATAAAGTTTTATTTGGATTTGTCAATAAAGACGTTGTTTTCCGTTTTTATGTCATGTAAAGAGTGCTTTATTGAAAATGTTTCAAAACATTCGCATTTCGATTTCAAATGTTTCAAAACAAGACAAGTGATTGATCAACTTTTATCTAAACCGAAGAAACGATTGACTTGATATTTACATTTTGTTAATTTGTTATATATTCAAAAGAAAACTTGCATTACTCTAATTTTTCATGTGTTGCATATGTACTGGAATTTTGTTAAGAGGGGAGGGGGGTTGTCTCTGCCTAGAGTGACGTCACGCAAGGAGATCTCACATGAAACCGTGACGGAGCGTGACGAGGGGGGTGGGTGGTTCTAAAAACCCAAATTTAGCGTGATGTAATTATTGAACAGCCCCATACTACTTGATCATCATGTAGTATATATTTCTGTTGTTTCTCAGCATTAAAGAATGATAAAGACTTTCAGGAATTATTGACAAATGGCTTATTTGACGATTATTTTAATACTTTCTTATCACTGCCAGTAAGTAAATTTTCTTTTTTTTCTTCTTTTGATGTGATGTGAAATGGACTTGTTAGCTGTTGTGTGATGTGCCACTTTATATCTAACAACCTACCAAGTGGATAAATTCGCAACTTAGAAATAGCTAATTAACGCCTGAAAAGTTCCAGGAAGAAAAATATCTGGACCCTTAATTCTGAAAGTTTCATTGTTTCAGTGTAGGAGGTCATGAAGAATCAGAGTTTTTAAATTTGCTACGAAATAAACGTTATATCCCGAAAAACATTTCTGGTTGGTTGTTACGATCTCAGAAGCCAATTGAAGCATGTATTTTTAACTGGACTTTTGAGAGACTGCCTTTGTAAAAATTTCAACAATAGACACGCTTTATTTGAATAGCTCTTTTGAAGTCCCTGGCTCATCTTTGCCACCTGCGAGTCATCCAGAATATGGTCTGGACGTCGAAATTCTATTGACAATATATATTTCGCTTTTTTAGATATTCGCGAAAAGGTTTATGTACAGAAAAGATAATGGATTATTTGAAATCGAACCTCCTGTGAAACGAACCACTCACTGTTAGTTATTTTCAATGGTTTAGGCGTGATTTACACTGTGCCACTATTTAACATTATCATCCTGTTACATTTTAGCATTTACTACACGACAAAATAATTACATGGGTGAGAACGAATCGTGGAACTATTTTTCTGAAAAAAACTCCGATTTGCAATGAGTATCGTCTATCTAGGGCTTTATTAGAAGTTCCAGTTAGTTTGAACATTGGTAAGATATCTATTCAAGTGTGTATATGTGAACATGAAAGTGAAATAAATACTGAAATATACACGTCATCACCCGGATAGAAACGGGTAGAATCCATTTGACTATTTTCATGTGTAAAAAGGAACGTCATGATTGAATTTGTAAACAAATGTTTAGATTCCCTCTGTGCGACAGAATTACGCAAATGCCAACAACGGTATCTAAGCAAAGTTATCGATATCCAACGTTTAAAGCGATTTGTTGAGGGGTCTATTGGCGACAGTCTGATACAATTTTGGTTAGATGCAGAAAGATATCGTCGACATGTAAAAGTTGAACATTATTTGGATTGTAGCTAACCTTTGTATTTTGTATTTACTTAGCGGAACCATGCAGTTTCGAACTTGACCATTTTCTTACAGTTGTTTCGAACTTTTGATTGCTAGGTTCCTGAAAATTGTCGCAGATTTGTTTTTACGAGAATTTCAAGA